>ML660777.1:14207636-14454423 GCA_007570785.1 Antilocapra americana
AAGTCTCTTTTTGTCATCCCAGAAAAGAGCAGAGTGGTCTAAAATCTCCTTGGTGGAGTGGTGAAACCCACCAAGGAAGTCCATCCATCACAGACAGAGGCATAGCCCCACATACCCAGCAGTTGGAGGTGTTGTGGATGTCCATGTAGGAATGTGTCCATGGGATAAAAACATTGTCTTGAGTCAAACGGAAGTTAAATTCAGAATCACGTTGATGAGGCCAAGCAGCAGGAGTTGATCATGTGGCTTCATCCTGAAGGGGCTCGTCCGGGATCGTCTTTTCCTTCTCCTTCTTAAGGATGGTCTTAGTCTCTCGAGGGTCAGTGGGTCCCTCTGTGCAGTCCACTTGGCGTTTTCTGGGTTTGCATGGTATGTCTCGTCATCTTCATGTGGTGGATCCAGGGAGAGACGCCTGCAACTTTAACTGCCATAGGGGTGGTTAGAACAACAGTATATGGACCTTCCAATGTGGGGCCAAGGAGTCATGTTTCCAGTCCTTGACCCACACCTGATCCCTGGGCAAAAATTCGTGAATCTGTTCCCCAAGGGGGAATGGCACCCTTTCTTGTACAAACTTAGTTACCTGATTAATTACCTTACCCAGTTGTTCCATCTGAGGTTAAATCTCATCTCCCCTTACCTGATGCAAATTTATTGACACCTGTTTTTTTATGGGAGGGGGCCTCCCATACACAATTTTGTATGGAGACTAGCCATGGGACCACGAGGTCATCCTGAGTCTGAGCAGAGCCATCGGAAATAAGTCCACCCAGGAGGAGTCAGTCTCTATGATCCACTGGAGAGTGTCTCTTTAAGTGCCCGGATGGTTCCTTCCACCATCCCAGAACTCAGGGTCCTGTATGCTGTATGTACTTTCCACTTGATCTTTAAAGTTTTGCTTGTTATACTAAATTAACTACGAAAGCCGGGCCATTGTCTGACCCAATGCTCATAGGAAATCCAAATCAGGGAACTGTGTCCATAAGCAGGCACAGGGCTACTTCTGATGCTCTTTCAGTCTGAGTAGCAAAGGCTTCTACCCATCCCGAGAACGTACATACCATGACCAGCAGATATGGTAGTGTCGGTGAGGTTTCATTTCAGTGAAGTCTACTTCCAGGTGTTCAAAGGGCAGTGTGCCTTTTAGCTGAATCCCCAGAGGTTTCTGTCAGTGCCTAAAGGCAGCATTGACCTGTGAGCAGGCAGTGCAGTCTGAGATTCTGTCCTTCATAGGGAAGAGAGACGGGGAACCAAGAAATGTTTTCGAATTAGCTCTTCCAGTTCATTATGGCCTACGTGGGTTGCTTGGTATATTTGGCTTACCAGAGTGGGTGCCAGCTCTTCCAGTACCAACAATATGCCATCTGGCAATTCTCACCATCCTTTTTCAGTCTTGATGGCCCCTTCTGCTTCAGCTAGTTGTTTCTGGGCTTCAGTGTCTTTTGGAGAGTCCAGCCTTAGCTCAAGCAGCTCTGCCAATATGAGAGCTTTATAGGGGCTTCACTTTCACCCCCAATCCCTCGGCTGCTTGTTTAGTGGTCTTATCTGCCAGTCTATCTCCCCGAGCCCAGGGGGTATCCTCTTTTGGTGTCCTCAGCAGTGTATGACCGAAACCCTTTCTGATTCCCAGGCAGCATCTAATAGGGTCTTAATTTCTCCATTATTTTTAAGATCTTTTTCACTAGCTGTCAAAAGGCCTCTCTCCGTATACAGAGACCGGGGTACATGTAGTGTGGCAAAAGCATACCTGGATTCTGTGTAAATGTTTGTCTTCTTACCTTTTGACAGCTGGTGAAAAAGATATTAAAAATAACAGAGAAATTAAGACACTATTAGATGCTTCCTGGGAACCAGAAAAGGTTGCAGTCATACAATGATGAGGACATCAAAAAGAGAACAGCCCCTGAGCACCGGGAACAGACTGGCAGATAAGACCGCTAAACAAGCATCTGAGGGCTTGGGGTGACAAGTAAAGCCCCTATTCAAGCTCTCGTATTAGCAGAGCTACTGATCTATTGCTGCTCTCTCCAAAATACAATGAAGCCAAAAACCAACTAGCCGAAGCAGAAGGGGCCATCAAGACTGAAAAGGGAGAAGATAAATAAAATTGACAAACCATTAGCCAGACTCATCAAGAAACAAAGGGAAAAGAATCAAATCAACAAAATTAGAAATGAAAACAGAGAGATCACAACAGAAAACAGAAACACAAAGGATCATAAGAGACTTTTATCAGCAACTATATGCAAATAAACTGGACAACCTGGATGAAATGGACAAATTCCTAGAAAAGTACAACTTTCCAAGACTAAGCCAGGAAGAGATAGATAATCTTAACAGACCCATCACAAGCACGGAAATTGAAACCGTAATCAGAAATCTTCCAAAAAAAAAAAAAAAAAGCCCAGGACCAGATGGCTTCACAGCTGAATTCTACCAAAAATTTAGAGAAGAGCTAACACCTATTCTACTCAAACTCTTCCAGAAAATTGCAGAGGAAGGTAAACTTCCAAACTCATTCTATGAGGCCACCATCACCCTAATTCCAAAACCCGACAAAGATGCCACAAAAAAAGAAAACTACAGGCCAATATCACTGATGAACATAGATGCAAAAATCCTTAACAAAATTCTAGCAAATAGAATCCAACAACACATTAAAAAAATCATACATCATGACCAAGTAGGCTTTATCCCAGGGATGCAAGGAGTCTTCAATATTTGCAAATCAATCAATGTAATACACCACATTAACAAATTGAAAAATAAAAACCACATGATTATCTCAATAGATGCAGAGAAAGCCTTTGACAAAAGTCACCATCCATCTATGATAAAAACCCTCCAAAAAGCAGGAATAGAAGGAACATACCTCAACATATATAATAAAAGCTACATATGACAAACCCACAGCAAACGTTATCCTCAATGGTGAAAAACTGAAAGCATTTCCCCTGAAGTTAAGAACAAGACAAGGGTGCCCACTCTCACCACTATTATTCAACATAGTTTTGAAAGTCTTGGCCACAGCAATCAGAGCAGATAAAGAAATTAAAGTAATCCAGATTGGAAAAGAAGAAGTAAAACTCTCACTGTTTGCAGATGACATGATCCTCTACATAGAAAACCCTAAAGACTCTACCAGAAAATTTCTAGAGTTAATCAGTGAATATAGTAAAGTTTCAGGATACAAACTCAACACACAGAAATCCCTGGCATTCCTATACACTAACAATGAGAAAACAGAAAGAGAAATTAAGGAAACAATTCCATTCACCATCGAAACAAAAAGAATAAAAGACTTAGGAGTATTTCTACCTAAAGAAACAAAAGACTTATATATAGAAAACTATAAAACACTGATGAAAGAAATCAAAGAGGACACAAATAGATGGAGAAATATACTGTGTTCATGGATTGGAAGAATCAATATAGTGAAAATGAGTATACTACCCAGAGCAATCTATAGATTCAATGCAATTTCTATCAAGCTACCAGAGGTCTTTTTCAGAGAATTAGAACAAATAATTTCACAATTTGTATGGAAATACATAAAACCTCGTATAGCCAAAGCAATCTTGAGAAAGAAGATTGGAACTGGAGGAATCAACCTACCTGAGTTTAGGCTATACTACAAATCCACAGTCATCAAGACAGTATGGTACTGGCACAAAGACAGAAATATAGATCAATGGAACAAAATAGAAAGCCCAGAGATAAATCCACACATCTATGGACACCTTATCTTTGACAAAGGAGGCAAGAATATACAATGGAGAAAAGACAATCTCTTTAACAAGTGGTGCTGGGAAAACTGGACAGCCACTTGTAAAAGAATGAAACTAGAACACTTTCTAACACCATACACAAAAATAAACTCAAAATGGATCAAAGATCTAATCATAAGACCAGAAACTATAAAACTCCTAGAGGAAAACATAGGCAAAACACTCTCTGACATAAACCAAAGTGGGATCCTCTATGACCCACCTCCCAGAATATCAGAAATAAAAGCACGAATAAACCAATGGCACCTAATTAAAATTAAAAACTTCTGCACAACAAAGGAAACTATAAGCAAGGTGAAAAGGCAGCCTTCAGAATGGGAGAAAATAATAGCCAATGAAGCAACGGACAAACAATTAATCTCAAAAATATACAAGCAACTCCTGCAGCTCCATTCCAGAAAAATAAACGACCCAATCAAAAAGTGGGCCAAAGAACTTAACAGACATTTCTCCAAAGAAGACATAAAAATGGCTAACAAACACATGAAAAGATGCTCAACATCACTCATTATCAGAGAAATGCAAATCAAAACCACAATGAGGTACCACTTTACACCAGTCAGAATGGCTGCCATCCAAAAGTCTACAAGCAATAAATGCTGGAGAGGATGTGGAGAAAAGGGAACCCTTTTACACTGTTGGTGGGAATGCAAACTAGTGCAGCCACTATGGAGAACAGTGTGGAGATTCCTTGGAAAACTGCAAATAGACCTGCCATATGACCCAGCAATCCCACTGCTGGGCATATACACCAAGGAAACCAGAATTGAAAGAGCTGCGTGTACCCCAATGTTCATCGCTGCATTGTTTACAATAGGCAGGACATGGAAGCACCCTAGATGCCCATCAACTGACGAATGGATAAGCAAGCTGTGGTACATATACACAATGGAATATTACTCAGCATTAAAAAAAAAATTCACTTTAATCAGTTCTACTCAGGTGAACGGAACTGGAGCCTGTTATCCAGAGTGAAGTAAGCCAGAAGGAAAAGCAAAAATACAGTATACTAATGCATATATATGGAATTTAGAAAGATGGTAACAAGAACCCTGCATGCGAGACAGCAAGAGAAACGCAGATGTATAGAACAGTCTCGTGGACTCTGTGGAAGAGGGTGCACCAGGATGACCCAGGGGGAGGGAATCGGGTGGGAGGAGGGAGGGGGGTTCTGGAGGGGGAACATATGTATACCCATGGCGGATTCATGTCAATGTATGACAAAACCAACACAATAAAGTAAAGAAAATTAAAAAAAAAAAAAGACTGAAAAGGGATGGTGGGAATTGGCAGGTGGCAATTTATTGGTACTGGAGGAGCTGGCACTTGCTCTGGTAAGCCAAACACACCAAGAGACCCACCTAGGCCATGATAAACTTTAAGAGCTAATTCGAAAATATTTCTTGGTTCCTCGCCTCTCTTCTTTATACAGGATAAATCTCAGAACTGCACTGGCTACTCACAGGTCAATGCTGCCTTTCGGCACAGACAGAAACCTCCAGGGATTCAGCTAAAAGGCTGCCGCCCTTTAAACCCCTGGAAGTAGATTTCACTGAAATGAAACCTCACTGACACTACCGTTCTCGGGATGGGTAGAAGCTTTTCCTACCGGACTGAAAGAGGGTCAGAAGTAGCCCTGTGCCTGCTTAGGGAGACAGTTCCCTGATTTGGATTTCCTACCAGCATTGGATCAGACAATGGCCCAGCTTTCATAGTATAACAAGTAAGCAAAACTTTAAACATCAATTGGAAATTACATACAGCATATAAGCTCCAGAGTTCTGGGATGGCGGAAGGAACCAACCCGACACTTGAAGAGACACTCTCCAGTGGATCATAGAGATTGACTGCTCCTGGGTGGGCTTGTTTCCGATGGCTCTGCTCAGACTCAGGATGACCTCATGGTCCCATGGCTAGTCTCCATACACAATTGTGCATGGGAGGCCCCCTCCCATAAAAAAACAGGTGTCAATAAATTTGCATCAGGTAAGGGGAGATGAGATTTAACCTCAGATGGAACAACTGGGTAAAGTAATAAATCAGGTAACTAAGTTTGTACAAGAAAGGGTGCCACTCCCCCTTGGGGAACAGATTCATGAATTTGTGCCCAGGGATCAGGTGTGGGTCAAGGACTGGAAACACGACTCCTTGGCCCCACATTGGAAGGTCCATATACTGTTGTTCTAACCACCCCTATGGCAATTAAAGTTGCAGGCGTCTCTCCCTGGATCCGCCACATGAGGATGACAAGACATACCATGCAAACCCAGAAAATTCCGAGTGGACTGCGCAGAGGGACCCACTGACCCTCGAGAGACTAAGACCATCCTTAAGGAGAAGGAAAAGACGATCCCGGACGAGCCCCTTCAGGATGAAGCCACATGATCAACTCCTGCTGCTTGGCTTCATCAACGTGATTCTGAATTTAACTTCCGTTTGACTCAGGACAATGTTTTTATCCCATGGACACATTCCTACATGGACGTCCACGACACCTCCAACTGCTGGGTATGTGGCGCTATGCCTCTGTCTGTGATGGATGGACTTCCTTGGTGGGTTTCACCACTCCACCAAGAAGATTTTAGACCACTCTGCTCTTTTCTGGGATGACAAAAAGAGACTTTCCTTTCTCTTGTCAATCATACTCTCTCCCAGCTCTCTTGGTGTGATCCAGACCTACAGTCAATAGACTCGGGTCATGGGGTTACATTTGATGTAAACACCAGTTTCATAGAAGTAACAAAAGCGTATACCTCATATTTCAAGACAAAAAGAAAAAAGTTCCTGACTGGCAAGGGAGGACAGGCCCCTAGGTATGTTGAACAATTCTACCAAGTCTGGGATGAATATTTCTGCACTTGATCTTAGACAAATGGCCGAGAAACGATTGGGATGAATATTTCTGGATGACCCCAGGTAAGGGTCAGTTAATTACTCCTGGCGTTATATGCTGGGAACAAAAAGAACAAAGGGTAAGGTTTGGTGACCATCCATTAGACCCAAAAGAACTAAAATATATGGGGTATCTATCTCCTGAACAATGTAAACGGACATTCGAGGTCACATACCACCCCAATAAGTCCACCCCTGGCCAGGCTCTGATTGGAAATACAACCCTGGAATCTGCTGGGTGGGCCCCAACAGAACCCAATGGCTTTGTGGGCCTAACCTGTGGTCTTGGTTACTAATCAGTTGGGTAGGCCGCTGCACACTGGGATCCGCTTTTGCCCATGGCAGCATAAAGCCTAGCCTACAACAAGCCCTGGTAAATCCACCTTATTTACATGCTAGGTGGACAAGGTCTGTGTTTCAGTGCTATGAGTATATTGCTGCCTTATTCATACCTTTTACAGGGACAACAGATATTGTGATTAAAGTCGATGTCTTGACTAATTTCAAAAACAGGCCCTCCTAGATGGTGCTAAAGCCATCCAAGCCTTAAATGAAGAACAAATCCAAATGAGAAAAGCAGTAATTCAAAATAGAATGGCTTTAGACATGCTCACAGGTGCTCAAGAAGGGACCTGTGCCATAATTAAGGTTGAATGTTGTGGATATATTCCTGATTTATCTGGCAATGTATCAGCTGCTTTAGATGACATGAAAAACCAGGTAAAAGCAATGTCAAATGAAAACATTCCTTTCTGGACTTCAGTCCTATCTTGGGTGAAGAGTAATTGGCGGAAAACTATATTTACCAATGATACCAGTTGCCTTGATAATTCTGCTTTGTGGCTCCTCCATTTTACAATATATTATGAACTTTGTAACCCAAAGGTTGGTGTCATTCTCCCAAATTGGTGGCTGGAGAGCCAGCATGCAATATATCCCTATGAGTGATGCTCATAGTATGAGTTAAAAGCATCAAGAGGAGGGAATGAAAGAGGAAACAGACAGAACAGTCACCATCTTGAAAGCAGGACTCCATCTTGGGTTAGACTGTGGACTTTGAGCTATATGTCCAGGATCTATGAAAACAACATACCAACTGGAAAACGAGACCCCTTCCCTCCAAGATGGAAAAGCCCCAGGGCTCGTACCTAGACTCCCTGTTGCCTAAAAGAATACCCTAATTATCTGCGTAACTGAACAGAATAATAAATAGTATTATGCTTACTGGGGTATGACTACAGGCCTGTTGATAATTGTCCACTGTTAACTACCCAGGCTTAAGGCATACGAATCATGGGTTTACCACGAGTTATCTTTGATTGTGTCTTTCTTTTCCTTTGTTCAGACTAGTTTCAGAGAATTTCAGGAGTTGGGTTTGAGCACGTACACTTAGGGTATACAAAGTCTTCACAAAAACTGTTCAGGGTCCTTGGCTAAGAGGAGACTCTTCCTTGGGCCCCCCAGTGTAATAAACTACACTTCACTACCTGCATTGTCCTTCTGAGTGAGTTTGTTTCCCAGAACGTGTGGCTACAACAGACCGAGGAATCGATCCCACACCTCTGCACTGGCAGGTGGATGCTTTGCCACTGCACCAGTAAGAACCATTAAATCTTTCCAAATAAATGTTCTTTAGGGCTTCCCATGTGGCACAGTGGCAAAACATCCACCTGCCAGTGCAGGAAATGTGGGTTCGATCCCTCGGTTGGGAAGATTCCCCTGGAGTAGGAAATGGCAACCCACTCTAGTATTCTTGCCTGGGAAATCCCATGGAAAGAGGAGCCTGGCGGGCTACAATCCTTAGAGTAGCATAAAGTTCGACAGGACTGATTGAGTACACACACAATAAATGCTCTTTAGCAAAAACCAAAAGCAGCACCCCCAGTAAAAGGTATGCATAATAATTCTGGGAATGTTTGCATCATTAAATAAATTAAAGCTCATCCTAAACTCCTTTTCATGTTTAGCTCTTAATATACATCAGTATTTTCTTTTCTTTTTTTTTTACCCCCTGCTTTAAATCCTCCAAAGAATGCTGGAGAAAATCAGGCAACCAAACAAACGGCTTTTGATTTTCTACCATTTGGAAAATAGCCTTGAACTGCATGAGAGATAGTGGTCTAGGAATTTAAGAACCATGAATTTGGTTTCAATAAGAAATACATTTACGAGGAAGCTGAAAAATAGAAAACAGCAGCAGTGTTTGTTTTTTTTTTTTCTTTTTCTCCTGAAAAAGAAAATCAGTAGCAAGCATAGGAGCCCAGCTTGGATTTGAATCTATAGAGAGTTCGCTATTTGAACAAATTCCTACATGGCTCAACTTGATTAAATTGAGGAGACTAAAATCACTGGAGCTGAGAGGATCTATTACTGTATTTATCTGTGGTACACGGGGTTTTCGGTTTATTAAAGTCAGGGGAACTAGCACTCTATGAACTGCCTCTATTAAGTTGGTTTTAATGTGACAGCACTGGGGGTACAGGGGAAGTAAGCAATCTTCTAGAGCAAAGAAAGGAGGGAGCAAGAACAAAAGTTCTGGTGATTTGGAAGAATTTGGTACCATGGGGTCTGTGTCCTTTCATCCTCATCACCCTCCTTTAATTTCTGTACAATCATCTTCCAACTTAAGAAATATGAACAAATTCCCAAGAAAATGAAATAGAATGATCTAAATAAATCTCTTATGATGGATAACTTTCAATTAAAAAAATGCCTGAACAAGGTCATTAATGATGTAGCTTGATAAAACCACAAGATGTAACGATTGATAAAATTCAACAAGCAATTAAACAATTAATTTAAAGAGTTCAATTACAAAGTTTTAATTAATCCTTTCCCTAATAAAAAAGTGATAACAAAGGTTTTTTTTTCTTTCTAAATTCAAAGACTTAGTGTATCATGTATTGTTTTGAGATTTTACACCAATTGTTACATGCAAAATCTACCAAAGAGAACACAGACAATACATATGAAAATTAAAAGTCTGTTAAGTGAAGATAAATAAGTGATTTTGTTATCTTTACCTTCCAACTTCTGGAAAAACCAGTGTTCTAGATATGATGTTTCTCTTGTGGGCTTTTCTCTATATAAATAAGTTTAATTAAAATTTTTCTGTAGTTCTTCCTAATTTACTAAGAAAATTTTAAGAGAAGTGAAATAATAAATAAGTTTCATATACTTCATGGGGTCACAAAGAGTTGCACTCTACTGAGCAACTAATACTATTCATAGATTTATCTTTGCTGATAATTAAATGCATAGAAAATTATTAGTCTCAAGTATTTTATATTAGGAAAAAATCTTTAATAGTCAAATCAACAAGTGGAAGACTTCTTATCACTGGAAGACTGTGAGAGCTAGAAATATAGATGATTTTCATTTTATTTAAATATGACTGAATGTATTTCCTATCCAAAGGATCTATAATGTATTAACATTTGTAGTATGAAAAAAAAATCAGCTCTGAGTGTTTTAGGAAAAATATTGAGTGAGGAACCACTACTTATCAAACCTATTAAAAGTCTATAATGTCTTTTCAGAAGGAGCACAGTGACTGGGATGAACATAGGTGAAAGTCACTCAGTCATGTCCAGCTCTTTGTGATTTCATGGACTGTAGCCCACCAGTTTCCTCTGTCCATGGAATTCTCCAGGCAAAAATACTGGAGTGGGTTGCCATGCCCTCCTCTAGGGGATTTTCCCAACCCAGGTCTCCCACATCGAAGGCAGATTCTTTACCATCTGAACCACCAAGATACTGGAGTAGGTAGCTTATTCCTTCTCCATGGGACCTTCCCAAATGAGGAATCGAACTAGGGTCTCCTGCATTGCAGGCAGATTCTTTACCAGCTGAGCTACTAGGGAAACCCAGGGATGAACATAGGTCCTCAATAAGTACTAAATAGATATGAATAAGTTAATGGAATAGTTATTCACTGCTTCAGTAACTAGGAATCTTATCTGTTCTGCCCTCATTATTAAATAACAAAATTAGAAAATAGGCCATGTGCTTTATTTTTTTTTTAAATCTAATCTATCTCTTTTTGGCAACATGTTGGATTTTAAAAAGTAAACAAAGGAAGCAGCCCAAAGAAATCAAGCTTTTAAATTCCCAAGATATTTTTATTATTAATATACGAAGGAGAAGTATATCTCCCAGTTCTGAAATACTGGTTGTAGAACAGCTTTTTTTCTAAGACAGTACAAATTATGAACATGCAAATACAAGGTTATTATCACTCAGATTTGAATAGACTGTTTTAAGGAGTGAGCTAAATCATATAAAATAAATGATATAAAGGAAAATCATTGAAGTCAAATATAATCTTAATGAATATCTGCAACAAACTGTCACTTTAACATGGAACTAACATTATACACTATACTACTTTTGAATTAAACATACCAGAACAAAATAGCATTTATTTTTTCACTTCAGCTAGAAAAGGCATTTTGGGGGAAATCAAAAGATTATTTATTTTATATGACTATGTGCTCTATGAAACACTATTCGTTTAGGCTAGGTCTTTAGGACTTATAGGTTATGGAAAATGTCAATAAAGCAGCACAGTTAGCTGTTTCCTAGTTTTCATTCTCTATCATACCAATTTCTGTTTTTCTGTATAAACAAATTAAGACAATCTGCTGCTGCTGCTAAATCACTTTAGTCGTGTCCGACTCTGTGCAACCCCATAGACGGAAGCCCACGAGGCTCCCCCGTCCCTGGGATTCTCCAGGCAAGAACACCAGAGTGGGTTGCCATTTCCTTCAATGCATGAAAGTGAAAAGTGAAAGTGAAGTCGCTCAGTCGAGTCCGACTCTTCACGATCCCATGGACTGCAGCCTACCAGGCTCCTCTGTCCAGGGGATTCTCCAGGTAAAGAGTACTGAAAGGACCTTTTTTAAAAAAAAAAAAAAAAAAACTTTTCTGCTTTTAGAATCCCAGAATCTCACCTACCTCCAGGAATACTAAAACCACATGAATTCTAATTTGGCAAAACACTTCCGCCCTCCACCCACCCCCTCTTTGGCCTGCACGATGCTAGTGCTTCCTTTCACATAAACACATACACACAATGGTTGTAACAGAAATAATAATAATAATACAAAGCCACCTGATGCGGTTCTAAGTGCTAAATTCATTACCTAGCTTCATCCTCACAGGATCTGAGGAAGGAAGACATTGTTCTTATCCCCATGAAAAAAGTGATGACTAAAAAGGCACAGAGGTTAGGAGAAGAGCTCCCCAGGTGGGCTTGCAAATGCCAGGTGGTAGGCTCCACCTAGGCTGTCTCCGGGGGCCTATGCCCTTCACTGCACAACACAATTTCTCAAATACTCCATAAAAGCTATTTCTTAGTATTATTATCTTCACAATTAAAGGAAGGATTAAAGCTTTCCCCTCATTCTTACTGATCCTTATTCATTATTACTCTCTCTCTTATTTCTCTACAAACATGAGATTTTATTATATTTTCAAATGGATTCATTCTATTATTCTTTGGGGTTTAAAGTCTAATCTTTCTGGCTTAATATGTATCTAACATTATCCTAATTATTATTGATGGGGCTAATACATAAAAGCCATACTTGGAGATGGCTCAGGATTTTTACACAAGGGGTTAGTAGGGAGCAACACTGCCTACAAGCCAAGCCTCAGCGGCATCTTCATACTGTAGTGCTCGCTGAATCACCAGACTAAACAAAGAGGCCAGCGCACCGTTCTCAACTACAGTCACAGATTCTTGCAGTGCTTCATCAAAATGAATTTGCTCAGGGAAAATCTGACCAAACTGATCTAGTTCACATTTCAACATCTTTGTTACTAACTAACTAGTCTGAATTTAAGCTTCCAGACACTTAACTAGATCTCACTTTGGAATGCTTTTTTATAATTCTGTTTTATCCTATAAATGTGATTTTTTTCAGAAATCTGACAGGGAATTAAAAATGATGGGTGTTGTTAGCTGTTTATTAAACAATGAGCAACTAATTAAACTATTGCTTCCCTGATAGCTCAGTAGTAAAGGATCCATCTGCAATGCAGCAGACCTGGGTTCTATCCCTGGGTCAGGAAGATCCCCTGGAGAAGGGAATGGCTACCCACTCCACTATTCTTGTCTGGAGAATCTCATGGCCAGAGGGGCCTGGCGGGCTATAGTTCATGGTGTTGCAAAAGAGTTGGACATGACTGAGCAACTAAACAACAACAATAATAATTAACTATAAAGATAACATAAGAGCCTGTCACTCTACAACCTAAGAGATGCAACCAGGGTACTTCGCCCTAATAAGAAGTTTTAAGAGTTATCACTAGACATACTTCTGTGTCATTGTGCCATCTGTGATAGGTGTGCCTTCGGGGTCTACAAAACTACAATTACATAAACAAGATATATCTGCGTGTGTTTACATATACATATGTAAATCCCTCCTCCCAAGAATTATATAAATACTTTTGGGGAAAAAAAGTATGCTATGCTTGAAATTATCTAGACATCACTTGAGCAGAAAGATCAAGGAAAGTCCTCACATAAGCAGTGAAGATAGCTGATCACAATAAGGTGGTGGGTAACTCCCCAGCTCTCTGTCCTTTTCCCCTTTAGTTCACTGTGGTTGCTACTCAAAGGACAGAAAAAGAGTATAATCTCCTGTGACATTGCTACTGTCGGTCATCTTTTCACTGAGTCTGCTAAAATACCATGATTCTGCTATTAGAGAAAACTATGTAGGAAAAGACCCTCAATCCAATGCTCCTTATTTCCAGGAAAGCTGAGCCCTGAAATAGGTCAAGTCATAAGTCCCAGGCCCAGCTGTGTACACTTGGGAAGATAATAACTACCTTCCATTGAGTGTTTACTATGTGTCAAACATTAAACATAACATCACCTAATTTAGTCTTCATGAAAACAAGAAGAAGGTACCAGATTTCTAGGGTAAAAGAGTAAAGGAAATTTAAACATTAGTAAGTAAAATGACTATATTTGAACTTAGATATTTTTGTGTCTTAAGTCTGTGCTTAGTTGATATTATTTTTTAATTGAAGTATAATTGCTTTACAATGTTAAGCTTCTGCTGTATAATGAAGTGAATCAGCTATATGTATACATGTATCCCCTGCCTTTTATATCTCCCACCCATCCAGGTCATCAGAGAGCACGGAGCTGAGCTCCCTGTGTTATATTGCAGGTTCCCACTAGCTATCTGTTTTACACATGGTAATGTATTTATGTCAAACCTAACCTCCCAATTCATACCACCCTCTTCTTTCCCAAGCCCTTGGGTCCACACATCTGTTCTGTACGTCTGCATCTCTATTGCTGCCCTGGAACTAGGTGCTTCTGTACCACTTTTCTAGATTCCACATGCATGCATGGATATATGATATTTGTTTTTCTCCTTCTGACTCACTTCACCGTGCATGACAGACTCTAGGTCCATCCACATCTCTACAAATGACCCAATTTTGTTCCCTTTTAAGGCTGAGTAATATTTGATATTTTTAAAGAAGAGAGTGATAGAACAAAGTAAAAAAACAAAAACAAAAACTTAAGCTGTTTTTAATTCCAAAAGCAAAACTGACCATGAGTCATTTCAAACTCTTTTTTCTCCATTCTTACATAGAGGTTAGAACTGATTAGAATGCATGCCAAGTGAGTAAGAAAAAGTGTACATTTAACATGAAAGGAGCAGATGCTAACTAACTGAAGTTGGTTGGAAACCAAATCATAAGTTAGAACACCTCAAAGTTATTTTGAAAAATAACACTGTTAAAAGAGAATGTAACCAATAATACTTTGTATACTATATTACTATCCTTGACTTAAGTGTGGTAGCTTTGAACATGACATCCAAGGGCACAAATTCAAAGTCAATTTTCATAAATTTTTCTAAATAAAGTCCTTACATTGGTGCAGACTGTTTATATAGAGGGCTTGCATGTAATTTTCTCACTTTTATCTGGATCAATTTTGGTAATGATGTTGTTTTGCACATATGTTTCATTTTTATATGAAACCTTTAACTAGAGCATAAATAAGTGCAAATAACCTAGAAATAAGTAGATAAACACATTTCTATTCTTATGTGTAAATCCAGAAACATAAAAATCAAGTAATATCAGAGAATGCACAAAATCTTTATGGATATTATGAAATTTGGAAACCTGAGTTGCCATTTTTTTAGATCTAACTGTTTAACTGGTCCTTCCATCTATGTTTTTACAGTAATTATACAAAACTCTCTCTTTGTATTTTCTCTTATCTAAGTTTGTTTTTATTGTGGCAAAATTTTATACACTGTCAATTAACAATTATCTTCCCATCACAATTATTTTAAGAAATTTACTCTGGAATAAAATGGGCTTGTTGTCAATTTATTCATGTAATGTGGAGGAACAAAAAAGGCTGTGAACATTTTTAAAAGTCAGAAGACTACTTTTAAGGCCAGAAAAACACAAAATATTGTCATTTAATGAGAACTTTGTTTCATGTCACAGTATAAATTCCTAATCCAGTGCTATGTAACTAGTTATATTTTGATTTTCAGCAGATGTTGTCAAAGTTGACAACATTGCTCTGGGAATCATTAGAAAATATTTTCATTGAAAACATAGTCTTGATTTAAAACGTAAGTACTCTCGTTTGATTTTTGTCCTCAACAGCCTATATCAACCTGTTTTTGACTCCTTAATTTTCCCCACTTTTCTATACCACACACGGGAATCTTGGTCTAGTGAACTAACCAGATAATGAGTAATACTGAATACCAGTGTTGCATAGAAGTCCTCTTGTTGAAAGAGGAGGAAAATATACCAAAGTACTTGTTTAACAAAAGTAATTTCCTTCTGTCCTTAATGCTTCATTAGCAATGATTTATATTTGCTCCAAATTAAGTGGTTTACAATCATAAAATATAAATTATGACATACATATACGTGGTCTGACACTAAAAACAAATATTGGGCATGTGTAAATTATGCCCAGAAAATCCACAAGCAAAGCAAGCTGATTCCCTTCAGATACTGACCTGGATTTGGCAGGACCTGAGCTGGCACTGCTCTAAACAGCAGAGTGAAAGACTGCAGACCTTGGAAGGCACACACTAGCCAGAAGATGCATAACCATGTAGTGATGCTGTACCTTATACTTATTTAATTAACTTTCATCCACGTGCTTTACGATTAATCTTTAAACAACTCCAATCCTTCCGCATCATGGAGCAAAGAATGCATCAGCTATAGCAACCCTGTGCAGGTTTCTTGTTTATATACACATTTCACTAGTTAACAGTTAGGGGCAAGATTTTACTAAATACAGTTTTAATTTGCAAATTGGCCTCTATTTAAAGAAGTCATTCCAGGACTTTCTTTAGGAAACTGCCTTTCCCCCATCTATAGTATGGACAATTTACCAAAAAAAAAAGTCCACAGTTTCATCAAAATTTTGGACTCTGCTATCTTAAACCAAAGTTTTCAAAAGTTTCAAACAAATCTATAACATGCATGCAAGAGGAGCAGTTTTAGGAGAGAACTTTGAAATAAGAAACACATGTCAGACTTAGACGTTTAACTCTTAACTACTGACAATATCGACAGAAAAGCTCACTGGATAAAAGTAACACGAAAAATATGATTTAAAAAAATAGCAGCTGGATGAATCTGACTCCCTAAATAAGAAGAAATGGAATCCTGTCCTGACAGTCGTTCAGTTAGTGAGAGTTCAACCAACTGATGCAACGTTGCTTCAGAGGTAAAAATTCTACTTAAAGTCTATTGCATAAAATTTTTTCTTGTGAAAAAAAGATTATTTAAAAAGTTTAAAAAAACTCTCAAAGTCTTTTAAATAAACTAGTTTAAACAACCTCTCACCCTTCCCAAGACACACAGGATCAATTCACATGGTTTGTAAAACCAGTTTGGTTGGTTACTCTCTAGAGTCCTAGGGTAGAAAACAAGCAAGCATTCCTTTGCTAATCATCTGATTCTTGACTTGAACAAAAACCTACATTTTGCATGCCTTATCTTTTTTCCAATTTGATTTAGCAGCCCCTCGACTTTAATTTAAAGGACCCTCAAAGCATGACCATGGGAGAAAGGATGCACAAAAAGGAATTTAGGAATATATCATACATTCAAATAAAATAAATCAGTTCCAAAACTTTTCAATCCCTGTTTAGAGCACCCCTAAATGAGAAATCAAAGAGAGATTTGGCCAAAGCCAACTATTCCTAACATTCCTCAAAGATCACTACTTCCCCCCATGAAGCAAAAAATTTCCACAAAGTAAAATTCAATTAATATCAAGAATCTGTTAGACGAAATTGAATAGATTGGAAATGGAAGGGAAAGAGTAAAAGAAGCATTGACCATATAGAAATTTTGAAAATAATTGTGAAACCTTACACTGTTCATTTCCACTGTCAGGAAAAGGCCTTGAGTTCTGACTTTAAAGCTTATTGACTGTCTAAGTAGCACCTACGGTCAAATGATGTTATTGGGAACCAACCTTGTTTTGTTTCGCTAAGTTATTGACAGTTTGAGCTTTGCTGTCTATACCGTCACATAGATGCCCTTAGTCCAATGTCAAATGACAGTGGGAGTCCCAGCTGAGGTTAACTATCGGGGGCTATAGAAGAGAGCACTTTTCCCCAGCAAAGCTGAGTGACTCTTTCTGGGATTCTGGAAGGCTCGCTTCGTTAGTATCATTTTCTAAGCTTTGTACTTCTCCTGTTCTTAAAAACATCCATGGATTCTTTAAGATACACAGTAACCTCCTCTGATTACAATCCATTGGGTACCTAAGGAGGCACCTATTGGGAAAACACACTAGGGAATTTGGGTTTCTTCTCATAATGACAGGGCCACTACTGAAACCTGGAAGAAGTCAATCCTGACAGTCCGGCAATATTCTGGGCAGTCTTGCTACCAAGGAGTTGATTCCTAAAATCTCCCTTTGGAGAAACATTGGTGGGTCATCCACACAATGGGTCTAGTCATGTACACACACCTCATTGTTTCTCTACATTATGGTAACCAGCATTGCTTCTCTTTGTTTAGTAAACAACAATACATATGAGAAAGGAAGAATAATAACTACACCAAGAGCACCTTTGCGACATTATGATTAAGACAATGCAAAAGTCAGCATCTGAGCTACAACAGCTGGTTTTGTCTCCTACTGGACGCCAGGCATGATGCTCCCACAGCAGCTGCTGTATGGAGGCTTGGCTGCTCCCCTGGCCTTCTGCCAAACCACATTAATCATCTTTTTCCCAAGCTTGATAGCTAACAGCCCCATTAGTTGGGACTCTGGATCTTCTATCAGAAGAATACTAGAAGATGAAAACATAGGTAACCTGTAGGAGATCAATAATACAGGATTATAGTGAAAGAGGAAAAGGAAAGAACAGGCTTCATCTTGAAAGCAGGACTCCATCTTGGGCCGGACCGTGGACGTTGACCTATAAGCCCAGAATCTATGGAAACAACATACCAACTGGAAAACCAGACCCCCCCCACCCCACCCCGACCATGGAAGAGCCACAGGGCTCATTCCTAGACTCTGCGTCGCCTAAAAGAGTACCCTAATTATCTGGGTAGCCGAATAAAATCATAAATTCTATTATGCTTATTGGGTATGACCACAGGCATATTGGTAACTGTTCACTATTAAGTACCTAGGCTTAAGGCAATCACGGGTTAAAGGCATACAAATCAAGGTTAACTCTGATTGTATCTTTCTTTTCCTTTGTTCAGACTACTTTCAGAGAATTTGGGGAGGTGGGTTTTGAGCACGTACACTTAAGGGTATATAAGGTTATCACAAAAACTGGTCAGGGTCCTTAGTTAAGAAGAGACTCTGCCTTGGGCCCGCCGCTGTAGTAAACTGCATTCCACTATCTGCATTGTCCTTCCGAGTAAGTTTGTTTCACGGAACACATGGATACAACATTTGGTGCATTGGCTGGAAAACTCCTCATTTTGAGGAGACAACTCCCATTTGGGATGACTCTGAGGCCTTGCAGCTTGAATATTCTAGAAGGGGAAGGTGCCTCGCCCTTCTGGAAGGATTCTGCTTCTCAGTGCCCAGACCTTTCACGATAGCAGGTAGTGGAAAGCAGCAGGGGAACTGAGTGCTCAGGTGAGGAGGAACCCACTGAGCAGGGTGGAAGGGGGGGCCTGATCACCCCCCTGGGAGGGGCTAGCAGGGGCACGGACCCACAGGATCCAGGACTAGGCAGGTGGCAGTGATTGCTTGGTACACAAATTGACAAGCGTGTTAGGGCTTAGGCAGGAAATTTGTGAAGGTCATTTAGGAGGTGGTGTCCACACCGTCTTGGGGAAAATTATTACCAAGCAATCGCCAGAGATTGTTAGGAGAAGAAACTTGGTCTTTGTGTGTTCGTATTCTACCCTCCCCAAGGAGGTGTTCCATCTGCTGTGAAATTCTTGACACCCTCGGAATCATCAGGCCAGAAGGAGGGGGATACATAAGAGAGTAAGACTGGCTTTTCCAGAGATGGCCTGGGATGTGGGATATATAAACCCATCTCTGTTTTCATCTACATCTGATCAAGCCCACCAAGGCAGAGTGGACTTTAAAAGTTAAGGGAGAAACAGTCTTGGACCACGTGGTGTTCTGGTTCGGCCGTGCTGACTCGCAGGTGAAGACATGCTGATCCCCCTTCTCCCTCTGGGATCGTACAGGTAAGGCTGTTATCCCAATTAGGAAGGAGTTGGAATGGAGACTTAAATGTTTCATTGAGTGGAAATATCAGAAGTACATAGGATACTGAGACCTTCGTAGACAGAAAAGGAAAAGTAGAAGGTCCGAGAAGGTAAGCAAGATGGAGGGAAGCGAATCTAAGACAACTGTATTGGAGTGCATGATTAACAATGTAAAGGAGGGATTGGAGGAGACTGTGGGGTGAAGGTGACGCCTAACCACCTCCACATACTCGGTGAAGTTGAATGGCCCCCTGTGCGAGTACGATGGCCACCAGAGGACACCATGAAGTTAAAAATAGTGGAAGCAGACTATTCAGTAGCCACAGGAGAGCCAGGACACCTGGATCAATAGCCATATATTGACTCAGGGCTAGGGTTAGCTCAGGACCCTCCTACTTGCACAAGGTTTTGTATCCAGAAGGGAAAGGGAAAAATATTAATGGCACAAAAATTGACTGATGAGAAAAAAGTAAATTCTACAGGATTGGACAGGGATGACCTGACCCCTCCCCCATACTGGATAATGACGTGCCCTCCTCCCAGTGCTCCACCAGGACCGGAGGCCGCCTTACTGCCCGATCGAGGGCGAGGTGAAGCTCCTGCAGCAGCCGCTGCTCTTCCAGCAGCTCTCCCGGAGATCAGAGAGCCACCGTTTCGGCAGGCTCCGATCCCAGCAATGGAGACCTCTGGTCAACGTCCCCAGAATTCCACCTCAGCCGGACCTCCTAGATTGTATCCATCTTTCCCGGTGAGTACTGATGGGAAGGGGGAAGAAAACACAGGAATTAGATACAGGTTGTGCTCCACAGGTTGTGCTTCCACAGGGGGGAAAACCTCACTACAGACGCCCCTCAGAGAGCTACAGCAGCCTCCGGTTCAGGACACCTGTGGGCACCACCATCAGCCCCCTGTAGCTGCCAGAGACACACTCCACCGTACTTGGGGGAGCCACGAGCCATGATTAGGCTAATGAAAACTGTCTTTCAAACCCACCGCCCTACATGGGATGAGATAATCCAACTACTAGTCTGCCTTCTCAGCCCTGAGGAAAGACACAGGATCCTAACCGAGGCCAGAAAATGGTTAAGAGAAATGGCATCTGAGGGTACTGCAAACCTGCATTGGGGGGCACAACTAGCCACCCCCAATGAGGGCCCCAATTGGGACTGTAACACAGAGGAAGCGAGGGCCACCTGGAGGGATATCAGGTGGCTACTTTACCAGGTCTCAAGAGGGAGGCCTGATAACCTATGGGTATGGCAGAACCCTCCGAAGTGAACCAAAGGGAAAGCGCATCACCCTCTGAATTCTACGCGAGACAGTGTGAGGCCTGTAGACTTAATACACCAATGGATACAGAGGCTGCTGGGTCTCAGATGGTGATAAATGCAAACTTTGTGTCTCAAGCCTACCCTGAAAATGTCAGATGGGGGGCACCAAGTGACTCAGGAATTTTCATACACCCCTTAATGCCCAGTACCTGTGTTGGGAAGAGACTTGCTGTATAAACTGGGGACAAAAGTGACCTTCTCCCCACGAAAGGCCCACTCTTTGAGTGAGCTCAACCACCTATTTACTCTTCCTCTTGGTAACCCCTCAAGATGAATGAAGGTTGCATGGTCTGCTGGAAGGGAAACTGGATGGGCTAAACAGTTCAGAGAGAGAGTTAACTCAATGGTTCTCTGAGGTCTGGGTGGAAGACAAGCCCCTCAGGCTGGCAAAACAAGTTCCACTGGTAATAGAAATCAAACCCAGTACAAGTACATCAGCATCCGCTTTGGGGCTGCCAGACCTTGCTAAGCCGTTTACTCTTTAGGTGACTGAAAAGGACAAGGTGGCTATGGGAGTGTTGTCCCAGACCATGGGGACACGGGACAGACCTGTGGCTTATCTCCCAAAACCGGTGGACAATGTTGCCACCGGGTGGCTGGGATGCTTATGAGCAGTTTCTGTAGTTGCCTTACTGGTCCGAGAGGCAACCAAGCTGACTTGGGCCAACATTTGATCGTAGAAGTCTCACATGAGGTCAACACTCTCCTGCGAGGGGACCCCCATAAACGGCTCTCAACATTCCGGATTACTCACCATTAGAGACTATTCTGTGAGAACCCACCTGTTACTATTGAGCCTTGTCAGGCCCTGAGTCCGGCCACTCTCCTTCCTGTGGGAGAAGGTGGGCCCTCACATGACTGCAAGGAAATATGCCAGCAGACCTGACTTGAGAGACCAGCCAATCCCGGACCCAGATTTGGTCCTGTTCACCAAAGGCATCAGCCTGGTGAAAAAAGACAATGACTGTCAGGACATGCAGTAGTCATGGAAGAAACCACCATTGAGGCTAGCTCTCTGCCATCAGACTGGGCTGCTCAACGCGCCCAACTATATGCTGTAATCAGGGCCCTCCAGCTGTCAAAAGGTAAGAAGACACACATTTACACAGAATCCAGGTATGCTTTTGCCACACTACATGTACCCCGGTCTCTGTATACGGAGAGAGGCCTTTTGACAGCTAGTGAAAAAGATCTTAAAAATAATGGAGAAATTAAGACCCTATTAGATGCTGCCTGGGAATCAGAAAGGGTTTCGGTCATACACTGCTGAGGACACCAAAAGAGGATACCCCCTGGGCTCGGGGAGATAGACTGGCAGATAAGACCACTAAACAAGCAGCCGAGGGATTGGGGGTGAAAGTGAAGCCCCTATAAAGCTCTCATATTGGCAGAGCTGCTTGAGCTAAGGCTGGACTCTCCAAAAGACACTGAAGCCCAGAAACAACTAGCTGAAGCAGAAGGGGCCATCAAGACTGAAAAAGGATGGTGAGAATTGCCAGATGGCATATTGTTGGTACTGGAAGAGCTGGCACCCACTCTGGTAAGCCAAATATACCAAGCAACCCACGTAGGCCATAATGAACTGGAAGAGCTAATTCGAAAACATTTCTTGGTTCCCCGTCTCTCTTCCCTATGAAGGACAGAATCTCAGACTGCACTGCCTGCTCACAGGTCAATGCTGCCTTTAGGCACTGACAGAAACCTCTGGGGATTCAGCTAAAAGGCACACTGCCCTTTGAACACCTGGAAGTAGACTTCACTGAAATGAAACCTCACCGACACTACCATATCTGCTGGTCATGGTATGTACGTTCTCGGGATGGGTAGAAGCCTTTGCTACTCAGACTGAAAGAGCATCAGAAGTAGCCCTGTGCCTGCTTATGGACACAGTTCCCTGATTTGGATTTCCTATGAGCATTGGGTCAGACAATGGCCCGGCTTTCGTAGTTAATTTAGTATAACAAGCAAAACTTTAAAGATCAAGTGGAAAGTACATACAGCATACAGGACCCTGAGTTCTGGGATGGTGGAAGGAACCATCCGGGCACTTAAAGAGACACTCTCCAGTGGATCATAGAGACTGACTCCTCCTGGGTGGACTTATTTCCGATGGCTCTGCTCAGACTCAGGATGACCTCGTGGTCCCATGGCTAGTCTCCATACAAAATTGTGTATGGGAGGCCCCCTCCCATAAAAAAACAGGTGTCAATAAATTTGCATCAGGTAAGGGGAGATGAGATTTAACCTCAGATGGAACAACTGGGTAAGGTAATTAATCAGGTAACTAAGTTTGTACAAGAAAGGGTGCCATTCCCCCTTGGGGAACAGATTCACGAATTTTTGCCCAGGGATCAGGTGTGGGTCAAGGACTGGAAACATGACTCCTTGGCCCCACATTGGAAGGTCCATATACTGTTGTTCTAACCACCCCTATGGCAGTTAAAGTTGCAGGCGTCTCTCCCTGGATCCACCACATGAAGATGACGAGACATACCATGCAAACCCAGAAAACGCCAAGTGGACTGCACAGAGGGACCCACTGACCCTCGAGAGACTAAGACCATCCTTAAGAAGGAGAAGGAAAAGACGATCCCGGACGAGCCCCTTCAGGATGAAGCCACATGATCAACTCCTGCTGCTTGGCCTCATCAACGTGATTCTGAATTTAACTTCCGTTTGACTCAAGACAATGTTTTTATCCCATGGACACATTCCTACATGGACATCCACAACACCTCCAACTGCTGGGTATGTGGGGCTATGCCTCTGTCTGTGATGGATGGACTTCCTTGGTGGGTTTCACCACTCCACCAAGGAGATTTTAGACCACTCTGCTCTTTTCTGGGATGACAAAAAGAGACTTTCCTTTCTCTTGTCAATCATACTCTCTCCCTGCTCTCTTGGTGTGATCCAGACCTACAGTCAATAGACTCGGGTCATGGGGTTACATTTGATGTAAACACCAGTTTCATTGGAGTAACAAAAGCCTATAACTCATATTTAAAGAACAAATGGAAGAAAAACTCCCTGACCAGAAAGGGAGGACAGGCCCCTAGGTATGTTGAACAACTCTACCAAGTCTGGAATGAATATTTCTGGATGACCCCAGAAAAGGGTCAGTTAATTAGTCCTGCTGCTATATGCTGGGAACAAAAAGAACAAAGAGTAGGGCTTGGTGACCATCCATTAGACCCAAAAGAACTAAAATATATGGGGTACCTATCCCCCAAACAATGTAAATGAATATTCGAGGTCACATACCACCCCAACCAGTGCATCCCTTGGCCAGGCTCTGATTGGAAATACAAGTCTGGAATCCACTGGATCGCACCCAATGGAACCGAATGGCTTTTTGGGCCTAACCTTTGGCCTTGGTTACTAATCAGTTGGGTAGGCCGCTGCCTACTACTGGGATTCACTTTTGCCCATGGCAGCATAAAGCCTAACCTACAACAAGCCCTGGTAAATCCACCTTATTTACATGCTAGGTGGACAAGGTCTGTGTTTCAGTGGTATGAGTATATTGCTGCCTTATTTGTACCTTCATAGGGACAATACATATTGTGATTAAAGTCAACACCTTGACTAATTTCACAAAACAGGCCCTCCTAGATGGTGCTAAAGCCATCCAAGCCTTAAATGAAGAACAAATCCAAATGAGAAAAGCAGTAATTCAAAATAGAATGGCTTTGGACATGCTCACAGCTGCTCAGGAAGGGACCTGATTTATCTGGCAATGTATCAGCTGCTTTAGATGACATGAAAACCAGGTAAAAGCAATGTCAAATGAGCACATTCCTTTCTAGGCTTCAGTCCTATCTTGGGTGAAGGGTGATTGGCAGAAAACTATATTTACCATTGTTATCAGTTGCCTTGATAATTCTGCTTTGTGCTCCTGCATTTTTCAATGTATTATGAACTTTGTAACCCAAAGGTTGGTGTCGTTCTCCCAAACTGGTGGTTGGAGAGCCAGGGTGCAATATATCTCTATGAATGATGCTCACAGTATGAGTTAAGAGCATCAAGAGGGGGCAATGAAAAAGGAAACAGAATAGTCACTATCTTGAAAGCAGGACTCCATCTTGGGCTAGACTGTGGACTTTGAGCTATATGCCCAGGACTATGGAAACAACATACCAACTGGAAAACCAGAACCCGCCCCCCACAAGATAGAAGAGCCCCAGGGCTTGTACCTAGACTCCCTGTCACCTAAAAGAATACCCTAATTATCTGTGTAACCGAATAGAATCATAAATTGTATTACGCTTATTAGGGTATGATCACAGGCCTATTGATAATTGTCCACTGTTAACTACCTTGGTTTAAGGCAGACGAATCATGAGTTTATCACGCGTTATCTTTGATTGTGTCTTTCTTTTCCTTTGTTCAGACTAGTTTCAGAGACTTTGGGGAGGTGGGTTTGAGCACGTACACTTAGGGTATATAAGGTTTTCAGAAAACTGGTCGGGGGGCCTTGGTGAAGAGGAGACTGCCTTGGGCCCGCCGCTGAAACAGACTGCACTCCCCTGTGCGTTGTCCTTCGAGTGCATTTGTTTCCTGTAATGCATGGCTACAACAACACTACTTCACGCAATAAGGTTGCGCATGTTCTTGAAAAGATGGTATTATTTTTGAGAAGTATGGAGTTTCTACAAACTAATCACATGACAGAATGCAACAAACAAGCTCTTATTTAAGTCAAGCCTATAGAACAGAATATTTCAATCAACAGCACATTTAAAGGAAGTCACTTTGAATAAAAGTAATTCTAAAATGTGTTATGATGATAAACACAATTTAACTTTTACCTAAGCAATCAAGATAAGCAACTAATGAGACTCATTACACTGTACTAAGGGTTGCCCTCAGACATTACTAATGTATACAGGGCTTCTAGCGCTATGCCACAACATCCCACATGATTCATCATTTTGCATTCTTACATTTATGCTTAATTATTTTTCTGTTCTTTTTATGTCATGCTGTCACTTGTCAATACTACACTATGACTATTTGTAATAGGACCAGTTGTTTAAATTCACCTAATATGTAGCACGTACTTCTTTAAGTGTCTTCCCTACATTGTTTCTTTTAGTCCTTAAAAGAACCCCATGGGAGAATGGTATTATTCCCATTTTACAGAGAAGGATATTTGAGGCACAGAGAAGTAAAGTAGTTTGCAAAAAGGCCAAACAACTGGAAGCTGAACTCAGACAGTCTACCATATTTGCTTAGTATGTCAAATGAGCAGGGCCACATCCACCTTATTATGCTATGAGTCTGAAAAAACCTGGGCTTCCCAAGTGTCACAGCGGTAAAAAAAATCCCCCTGCAATGCAGAGGCACAAGAAACTTGGGTTCGATCCCTAAATCAGGAAGATATCCTGGAATAGGAAATGGCAACCCATTCTGGTATTCTTGCCTGGAAAATCCCACGGATAGAGGAGCCTGGTGGGCTACAGTCCATAGGGCTGCAAAGAGTTGGACATGACTAAGCAGAGCGCACGCTTGAAAACTAGAGATACATGTAGTACAAGAGAACATACACTCCAAGACGGCACCAGAGAGAAGCAAGCATGTGAGTTGGGGGAATCGACTCTTGGACACCTAGCTCTGTTATCAGGCTTTTTTCTTTCTCTTTAGTTCACGAGTATGCCTGTATAGGTCAAATCTGTGGGATAACTGAGTGTGGCAAGTTTGCTGAGCTTTGGAAACTAATTATAATTACAACGAAAACATTTTACAATATAAGCTTATTTATGTTTATATTGGTTGGATATTTTTCCATTAGAAATTTACTTTTTTAAGAAAAGCCAAGTTTAATTTTGGTTACATGAACGTTCAGAATATAAAGACAGTTATTTGGCACAGTAAATACGCCAGAAAGACATCAAGTATCAGGTGATAGAAATTCATAAACACATGAACAAAGAATCCATTCATCCTTTGGCTTACTGAAAAGCAAATGAGAACACTGTGTAGGTTGCTAAGACAACTAAGATGTGATGATTAAATGTGAGATAATGAGCAGAATCTCTGTACCTTTACAACTCAAATTTTTAGACTCTTTACTAAGCTCTAATCTATATTTATAGCTGCAACTTTAAGAGCATTTCTTAAACAAGAAAAAAAGAAAGAAACCAAACAGGCTTCAGGATTTTGAAGACGCTTGAAGTCTTGTGATCAGAAGAGAGCCCTGGTATTAGAGAATGTGTGTGGTGTGGCAAAGAGAGGCGTTCCTGGCTGGGGATCAGCCCCACCTTGTAGCAATGATGGATGAGGTGCTTGCCAGAGACTATTACCGATGAGTCAAGAAAAAATATTTGCGATTGATTTATTTAAATTCCAAGTAAATATTTTCAAAATACGGGAAAGACTAGAAACAGTTGCTTTTTTTAGAATGTTGCTATTTCAAATTTGAAACCCTGGGCTCTCTGTTTTGGCTACACTGTTCTAATCGTTGCTTGAACTTGCCAGGCAGGCCTCCATGGAAGGGCCTGTGTATTGCTCAGCCCAAAGCAAGTGCACTTTCCCCAGCTTTCTTCTTGACTTAATTTCAAATCTTTATTAAGTATCATCCAATTGAAAATCACAATCCACTCCTCCAATACTCCTCATCTCCCCTTTTATCACTAGAACTAATCACTTTCTAAGATACTCCGCTGTTACCTATGCTTCTATTTTGTCACTGAAGTATCTCAAACTCTCAAACCAGTGCCTGACTCACAGTTGATACCCAATAAACGATAACTTGAAGGGCAAAAATAAATGTTCCTATAATTAAAATGCTGAAAAGAAAACTAAGGTCCTCTAGTTTGTTCTCAAGTTGACCCAATATGAAATGGGACCCTCAATGTTTCTACTCACATTGAATAACAATTTTAATTATTACTGTGATGCAAACTAATGTCTTATCTTAGCTCCTCTGATCTTCTGGGTAAAAGTCACTAAACAAATGCTACTTAATGTGATGTGTTACTCTGACCAAATTAATTCAAAGCAGCTCACAGTCTCCAGAAAGACTGCTTTAGATTATTAACCATAAAGACTTCAGAGGAACTCAGTGTACTGTAGAAGTGACTGGCCAGGAATATAGCCATTCTCTGGAAGTCATCACTAATACCTGCAGTGAGGTCAGGAGTTTTCTCATTTTGGGTTTGACAAAATGATGCAGTTTGTCAGAAAGAGGAAGCCAGATTCCTTCCACTGCCACCATGTCTATTTCAGGTCAAATCTATTATTTTATATTCTTAACACACACAAAAATACATGATGTAGAAAGTTTAGAAAATGTGTTAAACCATGAAAAAAATTGTATATAATGTCTTCTCCAAAATAACTACAATTTGCTAAGTGTCTCTCAAGTCTTTTAAGTAAGTTTCACTGTTGGTTCCCTTGCCTCCACGTACCTGTGCCATGACTGATCTGTCATCACAAGTACAATTTTAATAACATCATTACCTGATCAGAAATCCACTGGTGACCTCCTAATGCCTGAAAGGAGGCAAATTTCAAGTTTGGACTCCAACTGATTAATGGCTGAGTGTATTTCTTTAGGTATGCTTGAGAGTTGGCTTCAAAAGAAAGGAAGTCCAAACCCAGACAGTCATTTTGGCAAAATTGCCTTCTGAAAAATAAATAATTCAACTTGCAGGATGAAGTGCATTCACCTATTATCTAACAACTGGATTAACCACAGGAAATGGAGAAAGCGACTTATATTTGGATTGGTATTTGAGAGCAGAAAAGGAGATTGGGTTTAACTGGTTAAGTTGAGGATGGGGGCAAGAAGGTTAAAAATTGGTAGCAAAGTTTATAAAAAGAGGTGAAGGGAACTTGTCTTACTTTAAAGTCTGGTTGCCATTCCACTTATTGCTCTTTTAAGAGATCTCTGCTTTGCAGATCATAGTTTGTAGATGTCTAGATATAAAATCGAGCTCCAAATCTCCATACTAGTGAAACAGATAACCAGTGAGTTATATGTAATCAGAGAAATGATACATGCTGGATTAACATGAAGGACTTGGGGCAAGGGTGCTGGATGACGTAGGTGGGCAGGGAAGAGGCAGAAGGTTGAGGACACTTGATCAGGTATCTGCTCAGCATCCTTTCCCTGGAAGTTGTTCTCACTACTGAGTCATGTGCTCCCAGAGGTGGCTCTGGAAAGCCTTTCAGGTATCACTCTCTTTCCTGGAAATTCGGAAGAGAAATAAAGAAAAAGAGAGAGATTCTATATGGGTACCTAAAGAGGTAAAATTTTAAAAATCAGAAAGAAGCAGTGACACATGAATATTTTCCTCCTATTGTAAGTCCAGGAGCAAAAATAAGACTGAGCAGCCAATGGACATAAACAGAGAGAAAGACATTGAAGCAGCCAAGCAGTGAGGACACAGTGGATAAGAAATAAACAGAAAGTCAGTCCCTAGTTCCCAGACCTTATGAGATCCAGCGAGCCCTAGCTTCTCAATTTATCTAAGATATTATACTCCTGTTTAAAATCAGAGCAAAACAACAAAAACCTCCCATTTTCTACTTAAACTGGTTCACACTAATAGCTGCAACTAATAAAGGTCCTAACTAAAATAACTAGGAATCCAAGCCAACCACAATCTATGCAAATTTACCTATTTTCCAATCTCATCAACTATTTCTCCACGCAAATCAAATTAAGACTAGTCACCAACTGTCCATAAAAGATATCTTTCATTTCAGTTTCTAGTTCTTTCCCTCACTCTTAACCTTATTGTGGTTTCTCTTTCCCCCATTTCTTCGAATCTTATCTCTCGTCTGATACCAAGCTATTGCCCTAAATCTTCCATTCAACTCTTCCGAACCACTTTAGTCCACAGTGTTCAGCACTCAGGCTATACTCTGGTGTACCATTCTCAACCATTCCTCAGTGAAATGAGATCATCTGTAGCACGAGCAGGGAAGTACTATCCTACACAGATGCTCTAAGGTAACTGCCCAGTACACAAATAGCATGTTTTACTCTAATGTCTATGCAGGAAATGGTGACAGAAGAAGGGAATGAAAATCAAGATACCTAAGCAACTGGCATATATTTTTTCTTCTGGAATTTCATGTACTCATCTGTCAATCTGGAACTAAAGGATGAAAATTAAGTGGAATCAGTGAATATCTAACACACCAGAATAAGGGCACCAGGAAAGTAACAGGCAGCCCAGGTAAATCCTTGACATCTTATGGACAGCAAATAGGCATGACTAGTATATACATCCTTATTTTTAACATCTTGCTCACAATTTCACTTTGAAGGTTATTTGTTCGTCCTTCTATGTATACTCTGAATATCTACAAAATACTGTCTGTTCAGATTAATGGCTAATCCCATATGGAAAGTGTATTGTTTAAGAAAGGCTTGTCCAAAAATCCCACAGACTAGAAAGGCAAGGTTGATATCCAATGAGGCCACAGAGGATTTGCTGTGTTAGTGCAGAGGTGAGGTGACAGAAGCTTGAACTTTCATAGTGGCAGTGGTCAGGAGCAGGGGCAGGGAAAAGTGATTCAAAACACAACAGAGGAAAATTATACACAATTTGATGAGCAACAGGATTTGGGAAAGGAAAGAAAGAAATAAGGCTTATTCTGGAATTCTGAGGCAGAACAACTGAGAGCATTATCACTGGACAGAAAAGATGCTGGGGGAGGAAAAGTAAACATTACACTTCTGTTCAAAGGGAGTTTGAGATAGCTGAGAGAAATCCCTAATAAAATTACATTAGGAGTTTGTATCTCTTCCAGAAGAGTCTGCATGCTGATTGCGTATATTTGGAAGTTATCCAAGGGGTGCCAGTGGTAAGGAAATTCGCTTGCTAATGCAGGAGACACAAGAGATGAGGGTTTAATCCCTGGGTTGGAAAGATCCCCTGGAGTAGGGAATAGCAACCTCTTCCAATATTCTTGCCTGGGAAATCCCATGGACAGAGGAGTCTGGTGGGTTACAGTCCATGAGGCTACAAAGAGGCAGACAAGACTAAGCACTGAGCACAATCACTTAACAGGTATGTACTGAAGATCTGCTATACATCAGGCCCTGCACTGTACCCTAATGCTACCATGGGGAGCAAAAGAAAGCAGAGATGATCCCTCACTTTGTGAAGTTTATAGTGTAGTGCATGAAGCAGGCATTAATCAAATGAGGCTACTCTGAAGGAGAAGCAGATGAGGCCATGAGGCCCTATGACAGTAGGACCAGAGGTAGCTGGTTGGCCAGCAAAGGCTTCCCCTAAGGAAGAAGCAGTGCACAGAGAGAAACACCAGAAGGATGAGTTGAAATTCAGTAGGTGAGCAAAGCTGGGGGGGCGGTGGTTCTAGTGAAAGAAGGGAAGGAATGATCCAGTCTCTGGAAGGAGAAGCTTGGCATCTGTAAATGTAGATCTGACACAGGGAGCATGATTGACACTGAGACTAGAGTAACAGGAAGTGGCCAGAGCAGTCTAGATGTCATGGGTCAACAGAAATTGTATGTGAAAAAAAAAAATGAAATGGCAGGAAAGCAAAAAATGATCAAGAATAGAATCTCAAGATCTGAAGATAGTCAGTAATGTAACTAAGTCCAAGAAATGGTTAAATAGTTCCATGAACTATACAGCTAGTTGTGTTACTGCAGGAATCTAAGCTTATTGGAACTACTTTATGAAAATTTGAGGAAATGCAACCTGGTATTAATGATTTTTGATGCTTCTTGGAGACAGAATATTAGGCTAGATGCCCCTCTGATTTGACACAGTGAAATACAATGTACATTTTCAGCAAGGAGCCCTCAGCTTTCACTGCTATGAAAACAATATAACATTTAATTTTTTTGACAGGCAATTATATACAGATAAACATTTCAGACTTCTGGAATTACTGCAATAGTTATTTTACTAGAAAATAATCATGTATAACTTAATACCTTAAATATAACATTGTCAAATCATAACTATTTACATAAGATGAATTAGTTGCAGTTTTTAAGCTTTTAAAACATAGACATCGAATAGCTAAACTTCCTGAGGTTCACTTAAATATTATGATATTAAACTGAGACTAATTCCAAAGCTTTGTTGAAAGCTGGAGAGTTGTTCTGCCTTTCTCTTGAAAATTGTAGTTAGTATTGACCAGGGAACCCTCTCCATTACACACAGAGTCTTTTGTCATTCACCATGTGCAAAAACTATCATCTTAGCTATCTGAACCATAAGTATTTCCTATGTATATACTTTAATATTCTCCTTTAGATCTCTTTACTATAATCTACTGGCAATACTGTAGCCACAATGAGAGCAAAAATAGGAAAAGAACTGGTATAATTCCTAGAAGTCACTTCAGAGCTCAATTTCACCAAAATTTTTATTTCCATGTATTCCTTAATCAACAAAAGAAGTTCATAACAAAACTGCCTGATTTAAGTTTTATTTCCTTTCTAAGTTCTTGATCTCTTTGTGGTGAAAATGCTCTACTAGTTAGAACCCAAAAAGGAAAAAGTGAAGAGAAACAGAAGTTCAACAGAGATATCATTTGGGTATTATGGGAACTATTTTAACATATAGGCACTTTAAGATATTTGCCAAGAATGAAATAAATTACTTCATCTCATATGACAAATGAAAGGTAGAAGAGCTTAAAAAACAGGTGAAGTTCAGAGAACCTTCTAACTTCACTCATCTAGGTGATATCTATTACATTAAAATTAAACAAAAACCATGTATTTTTAGGGATGGCTCATGTAAGACACAAAAGTCATCATGAACATAGAAAAAAATCAACATAAAAATGACAAATCAGATTTTGTTTTAAGATGGTCTGTCTAGTAAGACTTAATTTTAGGGTAAGATAAAGCACGAGAAATGACACTTTTAATTTTCTCATGTACCCATTTTAAGGTTAACATGAGTTTTGGGAACAAAAGGCCAACAACACTACATTCTCAACATTGTTATGACACAGAGGAAAGTGAAAAAAAAAAGTACCTCTAAGGAATGTCAGTTTTTCTATGAAGCACATTCTATGTGTGATACAGCATGGGTTTGTAAACTCTCTTTTTACTAATCCACTAGTCACATCTGCAGCTCAAGAGTCTCTTTCCAAAAGAGGAATTAAGGCCAAGCAAGACAAAGAATTTGCTGATGCACATATGTCACTCCAAGAATTTCCCTGACAAAGTCTCTACGTCCAACTTAATTACTTCCCTACTGTAAAAACACTTTCCATCTGCATTTATTCTAATCTTTTCAAATCCAAAACCAACACACTATAAAGCTAGCTAAATAAATGAATGATATTAGCTTTAGGTTCCAAGAGAGGGAGCATTTTATAAGGTAGTGTGTCTCCAGCTCCCATGCATTTTGTGCTGATATAGTATTTCATTTTGAGCTCAGTTCTTTATTTTAGATTTGTTTAGAATAGAATTACTTAGCCCCAGGCCTTAAATCTCTCTCTCTCCCTCTTTCTGTCTTTCTCTCTCTCACACACACAGGGAAAGGAAGAAGCTGGGGGGAGAGAGAATATGAATGTCTGTGGTTCTTAATAAGCAAAAAGAATGTACCCGTACATGTATACGTTAAAGTAATGTTGTCCAGTGTCTATAATAAAAGTATTTTCATGTAGTTTTTTTTTGGTTGTTCTTGAAAACTGAATCTCAGTACATGCATATAATGAATACTATTTTTGGCCTCCCATGACTTGTTGACTGTTCCGAAGTTATGTTCTTTAGCTCTTCTTTATTTTCTATTTGGTGTTCCATCACTGCACTAATTAATGCCATTATGGCACTCCGAGATCTGAGTAAACAGATAATCCAAGAATAGCCACCTCTTTTTGTTCCTTGACATTGTGAAGGTGTGGAATTTGTCATTTGCACCAGAAGTTAGGAGAAAGGACCAGATGTTAAAATGTTTGGACAACACTGAATCAATAAACAATTCCAGGTTTTCTTGAAGGCCTTTCCATTTTGGATTTTTATAAATAAGAATTGTTTTATTTGTTTATTTTTTATATCACTAAGCTTTAGTGTCCTTAGAAATTGATTTGCCTTAGGTGGTGCAGTGGTGAAGAATCCACCTGCCAATGCAAGAGACACAGGAGACTCAGGTTTGATCCCTGGGTCAGGAAGACCCCCTAGAGGAGGAAATGGCAACCCATTCCAATATTCTTGCCTGGAAAAACCCTATGGACAGAGGAGTCTGGTGGGCTACAGCCCATGGGGGTCACAAAGAGTCAGGTACAACTGAACATGCATACATGGAAAGGATCCATATATTGCAGATTAGAAAACCTTTATAAGCAGCTAATCCATGGCAACCAAATAGTTTATAAGAAGTCAAGATATTTTTCAATGAATATATATTGTATAATAATATATAACAAAATGTATTTAAAATAATCTATTAAACATAACTTATTTACAGTAAGTATAAAACTGTATTTTTAAGACTATATGGGCTGGGATTTCCTAGATAAGAGAATGATCTAGTTCCAGGTTTAAATACATTGAGATCTGAACGCTCCTCGAACTTATTGATATAAACTGTAAACACTGAATCAGTCTAGTCACTTTCTGCTTGTTTAAAATTTATTAAAGTATAGCACTATTTGTTCAAAACTCTTGAGTGGCCTCAAAAATTTAAAAAAATTGATATACAGTATTAATAAAAATAATAATTATGTTGTCCTGTTTTCCCTAAGTCATAAGTTAGTTTCTCATAGACGTCAGCAAGATGGGCAGGAAGGAAACATCCACAAGCAACTGAGCTTGAATTTCCTCTCTCCATATGTCCTAGAATTACTCTACTTTGTAAGAAAAAATTTAATGGTTCACTCATTTCCTAATGTTCCAATAAACTAAAGCTGCTTGGTTCTATATTGATATCTAATCATAAAAGACAAAGATCAAATGCCAAAAATCCTATATCATATCATATATTAATACTTTTGATGATTCAAAAGAAAAAATCACATACAATCATTTCACTATCTATCCCTAATATATATAGGAATTAATTATAGGAATATCATATTACATTAGAACAAAGATTTACTCAAACTGTAAACGGACTGTACATAATATATACTTGCTTTCTAAAAGGAAAATATGGTGGTCATTAACATTTTTACCTAGATCTGTATTGTTTTACTGCACCAAGAAAATCACTATATACATCATAGGCTGGAGTGAGTAGGACAAAGTAAACTAGACCCATCTCATCATTAAACATAAATTTGTTAATGCAATAAGTTGAGTTATTCCATTAATACTAAGTTGGCCAAAAATTTCGCTCAGGTTTTTCTGTGATAGTATGAAGGACCTAAACAGACTTTTTGGGCAACCCAATATTATTATATGAAGGGTGTGTGTGTGTGTGTGTGTGTGTGTGTGTGTGTGTGTGTGTGTGTGTATGTGTGTGTGTGTGTGCGTGTTCAGTCATGTTCAACTCTTTGTGACCCCATGGACTACAGCCTACCAGTCTCCTCTGTCCTTGGAATTTTCCAAGCAAGAATACTGGAGTGGGTTGCCATGCCCTCTTTCAGGGGATCTTCCTGACCCAAGGATCAAACCTGAATCTCTTACGTCTCTGACACTGGCAGGTGAATTCTTTACCACTAGTGCCACCTGATTACTATTGTAATAGTATTTAAAATACTTTTACTGACCATTTAAAATTGAGGCCTGGATTTTGAAACAAAAACAGTGAAAATGTATAGGCCTAAAAACGTCTGTTGTGCACCTGGACCAGGCACAAACAACTAAATGGTGCCAAAAAGTCCTGTATGTAGTGGTCTGACCACTTTAATTCAGCATTTCTTCAGGTTTTATATAAACATAAAAAGAATATCAGGGCTTCCCTGGTAGCTCAGCTGGTAAAGAATCTGTCTCCAATGCAGGAACCCCAGTTCAATTCCTGGGTCAGGAAGATCCCCTAGAGAAGGGATAGACTACCCACTCCAGTATTCTTGGGCTTCTCTGGTGGCTCAGGTGGTAAAGAATTCGCCTGCACTGTGGGAGACCTGGGTTTGATCCCTGGGTTGGGAAGAGCCCCTGGAAGAGGGCATGGCAACCCACTCCAGTATTCTTGCTTGGAGAATTCCAACAGACAGAAGAACCTGGTGGGCTACAGTCCATGGGGTCGCAAGGAGTTGAACATGAATGAAGTGACTAAGGACAAAGAGAATGCCAAGTTAATTTTGGTTGTTCCAATTTGATAACATTCTCAAAATCTAACATCATTTGATTGAAAAAAAAAGGTAGATTTTCAGTAAATACAAATTTAAAAGGTATTCAGTTTCTGGCAAAATTTCAGATGTGACTACATTATAAGAAGAGAATAGAAAGAAAAATGAGGATTAACTTAATGAATACTATAGGAATATTTTCAAGTATTCCTAGAGATGTTTCCACTATTGTTCTTTAAAACTAACTTCCATCAGTATCCTTTTATTAAATATTGTGAGTCATGACATCCCAGCCAGTCTAATGTATGATTTCCATACAGATAGGTTCTTAAACTCCATGTTTTACATCACAGTTGAATCTGGAGTATAACATCTTATTAGTTCTCCAAAGTTGTAATTTATCTTAGTGAAGTCTTGGCCTCTGTTTTACTGTACCTGGAATTCTGGGGTTCGGGAACATCTGATTCTGTGCACGTTTTCTTTACCTGTAAGAAAAGAGTACTAGTTAGTCTCATATGAGAAAAGAACTTCCTCATTCAGTTTTTCACACACTTGCTAAACTTAAAGTGGATACAGCTCTACTCACCAGGATCTCTATTAAATGCTCCCCACGTTTTACAGCAGCAGCATGCAGTATTAAATAGTGTATTTCATTATTATCCCATGAACAGCTGCCAAAGGCACTTCCCTAGACTCCATTAGTATGTAAAATGTTCAGCTAAAATAGCTTGGGACTTGCTTAAGTAGGAACAAAGAAACCAAAGAACCAGGTTTCCCACTTAGGAATTGGAAAGCCATACAGTTCTCAATTCACTAAGAAATGTTTTTCCAATTGATACTGCTTCTGTCTCCTACTAAAGTGCACAATAATAAACACCAGGTTCTGGGGGCAAAGCATAGTGTTAGCTAAACCATTCATATATTAATTTTCATTTTCTCAATCCAGTGGCTGTATGTTTTATATATTTCTCAGCATATCAATTAAGTTTCGGCATTGCTCACAGACTTCTCATATATATTTGAAGTATACTTTGCAGACTATATTTCAACTTTGTGGCTTTTAACCCACACAAGGTAAAGAATGAGAAAAAAAAAACTTTTAGGATATGCTATTCAATTCTGGTCAAAAGTGTGTGGTATAGCTTCTAAAATAAGGTAAAGCACACATCCATTGCCTTTCACAATTTGACTTCAAACACAGATACTATGTCTGACTATCATGGTTTTAATGGGTACATTATGTGCAAAGAAAAGGCCATTTCAAAAATTTCTTAGTTAATATGGAATGTAAACAAGATACATTAATTACCAAGTACATAGTCTGGGTGTTTACATTCCCATGGTCTATTTATGCAGCCTATAGAATCCAACGCACTTTAACTTCTAATATGCAGCTTGGAAGTGAAGAGAAAAGTCTACTGGATATACACCATGAACATACAACATAAGTGTGAGTTGTGATACAAGCGGTATTTCTTAAGAGTAAGTTTTGAATTTTAAAGATACAGCATTTTCTTTCCAGCTCACAAATATTTTCAAGCATTCCTAGAGGTGTTTCCACTGTTGTTCTTTAAAGCTAACTTTCATAAGTGTCCTTTTATTAAATATTATCAATGATGACACCCAGCCAGTCTAACGTATGATTTCCATACAGGTAAGTCCTTGATCTCCATGTTGTACATCACATTTGTATCGGGAGTATAACATATTATTAGTTCTCCAAAGTTGCAATTTTTTTCTTAGTGAAGTCTTATTTCCTTCCTCTTCTCAGAAGAATGTGTTAAAAAAAAAATAAACCCCTACACTTTCCAAAATCGGTGTCTTTTGCTTTCAATTCTGGGTCTAGATATTTTATGATCAGGGAAATCAATTATTTGCTTGATTAACTGTACTCTCTTTTGCATCTGGAGTATACATCCACACAGTGTGAAAATAAAACTGATCAGCAAAGAGATTATCATCCCTACCCTATTTAACATCTTCTATGCTCTCAGTACAGAGCTCAACACCATGAGATGGAAGGGCGAAGAAATATTTTTGAGTAATTAGTTTATAAAAAAAGAGAGAGAGAAAAAGGAACACCTTTCTTAAAAATGTAAACGTAAAATCCATATGAAACCCATGAACATCTTATTTCCATGACCAATTCCAAGAAAAATAAGAACTAAAAGGGATTAATATGATATTAAAACCCTTCTTTCCCATTGGTTCTTTCCTATAATTCATCACCAGAAATTGTATGAACTGCGCAATGAATATGTAGAAATCACATTGAAGTGAATGTTAGTTTCTGAAAGACTAATAACTTGACTTTGGGACTAACTAAAGAATCTCCAGATCACACAAGCAAACTAGACAGATATTCTCAAGCAAGAGTTAGAATGAGACAATCTTCCTGTGGTTTAAAAAAAACAAAGCTTTTAAAGAAATCTTTAATACCAATGGCTTTACAAAACATCTTTATTTAAATAATTAACCAGAAAGTTAGTTATATTTTAATTTACTCTCAATGTATTAATTGTAATGCCAGAGAACACATCTATTGACTACTTACTATCTAGTATGCACAGTCCTAGTTGTTGTGATTGTTGTTTAGTCACTAAGTCATGTGTGACTCTTTTGTGACCCTATGGACTGCAATCGTCCAGGTTCCTCTTTCCATGGGATTTTACAGGCAAGAATACTGATGTGGGTAGCCAAGCCCTTCTTCAGGGGATCTTCCCAACCCAGGGGTCAAAGTCTCATCTCTCATCTCCTATATTGCAAGTGGGTTCTTTACCAATGAGCCACCAAGGAAACCCAATGATGAATAAGTATGTGATGAAAGACTGAAGTAGATGTATTCTTTTAGATATTGTTAGAGTTTTGCACTCTTCAAAGTAGTTCTTTTTATAGGCCTTACTCATTTATTAATGGTCAAATGAGGGAAGAATAATATTTAGGATACCATGACTACTACAGGAGAGTCTATACAGTGTTATCCATGCTCAGAGGCCAATCTACCCGAACCGAAGGAAGATGAAGATGGTAACAAAGGATGTGATTTCTGAACTAAGTTTTAACATGTTATTGACTGTTTTGCAGAAACTAATGCCTATGGCCATAATATGAAAGAAAGTAAAAGTGAAAGTTACACAGTCATGTCCAACTCTTTGTGACCCCATGGACTATACAGTCTATGGAATTCTCCAGGGCAGAATATTAGAGTGACTAGCCTTTCCCTTCTCCAGGGGATCTTCCCAACCCAGGGATAGAACCCAGGTCACCCACATTGCAGGCAGATTCTTTACCAGCTGAGCCACAAGGGAAGCCTATATGTCTCCAGTCAATAATGTGTTAAAGGACATAGATTTCAGAGACTAAATCTGGAAAAAGGTAGGCACTTCAACATCATGGGGTTTGTCAGAGAAATCATATTATGATGAAGAATTTGGAATTTAATATTTGGACAATGAGGACCATTGAAGGAATTTTAAAAACAGACTGGGTAGAGATGGTGCATAAGAGTGTAGAAGGGGCCAGGTTGAGGACTGAAAGATAAGAGTTTAATGCAACAAGAGAAAAAATACACATTTCACAAAAGCAGACACAGTATTGATGGTGTATATCACTAATCCTTAGCTATGAACAGATGTTCCTTGCTTTGGTCTGAATCTTTGTGCCCCTTGCAAAATTGTAACTCCTCCAAATTAGGAAGTGAGCTGATTGGAAGGTGCTTAGATCCTGAAAATGAAGGCTTTCCAAATGCTATTTATGCTCTTAAGAAGGAGACCCCACAGAGCTTCCTATCCCTTCTACCATGTGAGGAAACAATGAGAAATCACTGGCTTTGAATCAGGAGGTGGGCTGTCATCACATAAAACCATGCTAGAGCCACCATCTTGGACTTCCCAGCCTCCAGACCTAAAAGAAACAAGTATCTGTTGTTTATAAACTACATGAAGTTCGTGGCTCATTCATGTCAATGTATGGCAAAAACCACTACAATATTGTAAAGTAATTAGCCTCCAATTAAAATAAATAATTTTTTAAAAAATGAAAAAAAAAAGAGAAAAAGCCAGTCCTCTGAAAATAAATAAATAAATAAACTACCTGAAGTATCTCATTATAGCAGCCCAAATGGATTAAGACAGTCCCCAAATACTAGTTCAGTAAGTGAATTATTCAGTGAGTGATGATGAAGATCTGAATTAAGACAGGAGCTATGGAGAGAGTTGAGAAAATGTTTTTGATAGATATTTCGAAGACAAAAATGACAGCATATCATCACTGACTGAAACAAAGTGTAAAAGATAATATGATCTGAATAAACAGCACTGCTGACTCAATGGACATGAACCTGAGCAAACACTGGGAGATAGTAAAGGACAGGGAAGTCTATGGAGTTAAAAAGCATCAGACACAACTCAGCAACTGAACAATGACATGATGTGATCTTTTAATCTGTCCTTGAAAAAACTTTGGTAAAAGCAAAGATCAAAAATGTTAACTTATGACTTCATTAAAATACTTTCAAAACCCTATCTTTTTTTCTGAATTGATGAAAAAAGTTAGACAAATTATTAAGAAACTTATTTTTCAAATCCTGATTATGTAGAGCCATTTATCATGAGTCATAGGAGCTCTAATCATGGGGAAAACTAAAAATAGAACTACCATATCATCCAGCAATCCCACTCTGAGAAATATACCCAGAAAAATATTTAATTCAAAAGATTCATGCACCCTTATGTTTACAGCCGCACTGTTCACAATAGCCAAAACATGAAAACAACTTAAATGTCCATCAACAGATGAATGGATAAGGAAGACATGTACATATATACAATAGAATACTACTCAGTCACAAAAAAGAATGAAATAATGCCATTTGCCCTTTCATGGATCACAGTCTTGTCATAGTGAAGAGGCTTGCATAACTCAATAAAGCTATGAGCCATGCCAATTAGGGCCATTCAACATGGACAGGTCATAGAAAAGTCTGGGAAACTGTTGTTTGAGCAAACTCTGGGAGACAGGAGACAGTAGAGGGGAGAGCAGCCTAGCGTGCTGCAGTCCATGAGGTCGCAAAGAGTCAGATGTCACTTAGTGACTAAACAACAACAAAAATTCCATTTGCAGCAACATGGATATAACTAGAGATTATCACACTAAGTGAAGTAAGTTAGAAAGAGAAAGACAAGTATCCTACTTGGGGTACAAAAAAAGAGAGAGACACTACCATATGATATTACTTATATGTGGAACTAAAATATGGCCCAAATGAACCTATCTACAAAGAAAAACAAATTCATAAACATGGCAAACAGACTTGTTGTTGCCAAGGGGGAGGGAGCTAGGGAGCAGGATGAACTAGGAGTTTGGGGTTGGTAGACGCAAACTATTACATTTAGAATGGATACACAACAAGGTCCTCCTGTATAGCACAGGAAACTATATTCAATATCCTGTGATAAACCATAATGGAAAAGAATACGAAAAAAGAACATATATATGTGTATAATTGAGTCACTTTGCTGTACAGCAGAGATTGACACAACACTATATATCAACTATACTACAATAAAAAATAAATGAATAAAAATAAATTTTAAAAAACTTATCTCAGTATCTTCATCACAGAATTAGAAGCCAAATAGACAGTTTTACCTAAATTTAAACACACTACCCTATTTGCAAGATCAGTACTTCATTAAATGGTGACTGCTGAGATATACACACTATTAAAGAAAGACTACTCTTACCAAATGCATAGAATTTTGTCTTTAATGACCATTAAGTTTCAAATTTATTTTGAATAAAGTTGAAAACAAGCAGACCAAGATATGAGACAGAATTTCATGCCCATAATTTAAATCCAAATCTCAGATTTTATAAGACACAGTAGGAAGTGAACAAAAGAATACGCCAAGAGGAAAAAGACAAATAATGTTAAATGCACTTAATTGATGGCAAAAATGTGAATTTTAACCCTACTTCATGTTACAAAAGTACATGCAAAAATCAAAGTAAGATGAAAAATACTTAAAAATTTAACTATTTCAAGGATATAATTATTAGTATGCAATGAAGATACAAATATTTTTGAATGAATGAACAACAGTTGAAATATTTGAGTGTTTATTTATATGCTGGGCAATGCTTAGGTAGTTACTAATTTTTACTCCAAGTCACAGATGATAATACTGAGAAATAGAAAGATTAATCTGCAAGCAAGTTATGTAGTCAGTTTCAATCCAGATATCTGAGGACATTTTAATCAGTAAACGTTAAAAACCTAAAATTCATCAACACATAAAGTATATTGCTTAAAATGAAAATCAAAACATTTTGACATTTGAAAGTTCAATTTTTATTATATCATACTAATGGTAATTGCTGCCATCTAGTAAGCAAGTATTCTTTCAACTAGTATTGGACTACTGTTGCTGTTGTTTAGTCTGCCCATGGGATTTCCCAGGCAAGAATACTGCAGTGAGTTGCCATTTCCTTCTCCAGAGGTCTTTCCAACTCAGGGATCAAACCCGCCTGTGTCATTTAATCTATGAAGACAGGCATGATGCCTGAAATTCTATTAAAAATGAGAAAACTAAGGCTCAAACAGGTTAAAAACCTAGCAATGTCTCACAGCTAACAGGGAGAGAATTAGAACTGAATGCTACAGAGCAAGCCTTTCTCTCTTATGTTCCATTTGCCAGTTGCTTTTATTAGGTTGCCACTTCATGCGAAGAGTTGACTGATTGGAAAAGACCCTGATGCTGGGAAGGATTGGGGGAAGGAGGAGGAGGGGACAATAGAGGATGAGATGGCTGGATGGCATTGCCGACTCGATGAACATGAGTTTGGGTGGACTCCAGGAGTTGGTGATGGACAGGGAGGCCTGGGGTCACAAAGGGTCGGACACGACTGAGCGACTGAACTGAACTGAACTGAAAATTAAGAGTCGAAACAAACATTCTATGGAAAATTTTTGAAGGAGATCCTACTAGTTATTTCTTGTGATATATCAATCATTAAGTGAATCTTTTAAATTGGATAACGGAAGTAACCAGTTTTTAACCAAGCAATAGTAACATGTAAAGTCCATAAGCAAAGTGAGTTGGAGTTTTGAGCAAATTACCCAAATACCTTTCGTGCTCACCACCACCAATTAATGCCCTAACAAGTGCAAAGATAGTGTAACGTAAAAAATCTCTGTTTTGTTGTTGTTGTTGCTGTTGTACATCTGAAGCATCAGGATTCATTCGTTCAAAAAAAAGGCTTTACCGAATGTCTTGAGGTATATGAGTTGCCATTCTAGGCACGGAGATGAACTTGATCTCAACAGTCCAGCAAAGTTGTCCCTTGTCATGTGTGGCTATTTAGGACTTAAAATATGGTTAGTCTAAATTTATATTCACTGTACGTATAAAATGCACAGGGGATTTCAAAGACTCAGTATGTAAAAAAAGGGAAATATTTCAATGTTTTTATATAATATTGATAAATAACATAGCAATATTATACACAAGTGAAACTAAATTTAGGTATATTCTGTTATAAACTTTCCTTTTATTTTTCTAACAAAGCTAAAATCACAAGTGGCTCAGACTATATTCTTGTTGAACAGCATTGACTTAGACCAACAAAACTTGCCTGCACGGATAATGCATTCTAGTTGAGGAGATATACAATAAAAAAGTAAGCAGATAAGCAAAGAATATAATGTCAATATTAGTGATTGCCAAGAGGAAATAAGCAGAACAAGGAGGTAGAAAAGACTGGTCAACAACATTACATTAGCTAGATAATTATAAAAAAATTGATGTTTCTTTTTCATGAAACTTCAGTCTTCAAATCTGTAGGCTGACATGAGCAATATAAACTGTACTTTTTAAACAATTATAAAGAATGTGAGATCTGGTATTGAGAATAATGAATACTTTCAATATCTGGAAAATACACGTAGAAAATGAAATTTCTAGGATATTTTGCATTATGAAAATTGTGTTCAATTGTAAAGATTGCCTTGAAGTTTTTCACATTTTCTAGCCACTAGATACTTTGAGAGACTTACAATCTTTTGAGGAAAACAGAATTAGCTCATAAAAAGAAAAATTGCAAAGAAAAACGTTTCTTTTATCCTATCCACCATCTTCTAAAAAAGCTGGAACCAATTATCCCAATTATTTTGTACTTAATCTTGCTGTTTATAAATCCTAAAACAGTAATGATAAAAAAAATTGTAAAGGATGGAATAATGGAAAAAGACATTTTGAAAGAGCTCTTTTGTTACTTTATTTTGAAATGAACTTTAACATTAAGGCCTTAGAACATACTATACATTGGTAATAAAAGATCAATTCAAAACTATAAATTTAAAATAAAAACTTTAGAAATACAAGTTTTCTAGTGTAAAGAGTAACATACAAATTCCTATGGGTGGTAAGTAAGACAGTATTTTTTTCTTCACTGAACCATGCAGAAATCTAATATAGATTTGAATGCATTACTGTTTAAGGAAAAGAATGGATAAAAATAGATATAAAAATAAAATTTGTTCCTTCAATGTGGATTGATTGTAGGTTATCACATGAAATGCTCTTTGTAAATACAGAAAGTGATACAGAATTACTGTCAACAATAACTGTCAGCTTTGATTCTATTTCAAAAGTGAATACTACAAAATGTGAATCTGATTCATAAATAATATTTATACAAATACTGTAATGTATCAATGCCTAGAGTTTTGTATTATATACACTTCATAAAATGTATTTTATGATTAGGTTAGATAAATTATTATAAATTATTGCTGATAAAGCAGAATGAGAATCTAACTTTAGTTACCATTAAGTTCTGATTTAGTAAAATAAAAGAGAGAGAGAGACCTACTGAGATAAAAATTTTTATGTGCCATTTTTTTCATATTTTCTAATAGAATTTGGCCATATTTGAGTTTTAAATTACATATCAGAATTTAAAGGTTTTTCTTTTAATTATTGAAGCTTTATTCTAGAAAGGTAAATTACCCTCTCATTTAATACATCTCCATTAGCTGATTCTTTTTAACACATTTCATTTCTTTTCAATTAGTTGAACCAAACTTAGAATTTAATGTTCTTCCACGCAGATCATCCTGTTCTCTAATTAATAGCATTAAATAAATATGAATTAAACTATGTTTTTTTCTATTTTCCTTCAGAATGCACACAATAATATAGTTAAAAAAATATAAAAGTAGGTATACAAATTAACTTTAAAATCGATTCAAAGTAGTAAGAGTTGGCGTATTCAAGTAAATATATATTTTTTGCACTAAAGGTTTTGTCAAAAGTTATTCTAATGTTTATTTACTTAGAGTAATGAAAGGAAATATACTTTCATTTTTAAATATAATATTTATAAGTTAATACTACTTTAGAATTTAGCACAGGATATAACCTTTAGTGCGATAACCTATGATTACTTGGGCATCCAAGTAGTACAATTTATATTGAGAAGATCAGCATAGAATTGCTACTCTACTAGCCCCACACAGATAAAATTTACACCTTCTAAACCAACTTCAATGAAAATGTCTCCACATTTCTCAGGGCGATTTATTTCACATTTTAAAGGTATGTTACAATGAAGTACTTGACTTCTAAAAAAAAGGCATTAAAAAAAAATCTTTGGAACACAAAGTTTGTCACACAGAGCTTTAAAAAAGATAGATCTGTTTTAATATGCCCACACAAATTGGAGAGGTTTTTCAAAAAAATATAAATACCATGTTGTCAAATGGTATTCAAAAATTGAAGTTTTGTCAACAGACTTTGTAAAAATCTAATCACTAAATAATAAATAAAATAATAATAAATTATAAATAATAATAAAAACCATTTTTATAAAGTGTCATTCTTCCTTAGAAACAAAAATCTTGTGGCTCTATAATTCACACATTTCTGAAATTCTTCTCATGGGGTTAGGGAAGTTTCTTTACACCTCCCTTTTCTTAGTACATTCCTCCTCAGCATCTTCATCATTGCTTACCTGAGCTTCTCCCTGCAACACCAAGTATGGGTTTCCAAAAGCCCAAGCTCCCACTTATTTATAATAAAAGTGAGAGAATTTTGCTGTATAACTGAAAGTCTGTATCTACTTCAGTCCATAGAAAAATTCTTTAATGGATATTCATAGGCAAAATATAAAGATACAAATGAATATTCTGTCATTAGCTGCAGCAGTAAACAAAACAAACACATACACCTATAATAGTAGTGTTAGAGAGTTAATAAAAACAAATCCACCCCCGAAAACCTGAAGTGAAATTATTTTACCCCTCTAGTATTGGACTGTCATGGCAATCTTGCTTGATTTCTGGCCTTTAATGCAGGAACCTTCCAGGACTCAGGTTTGGGGGAGGGAGGTTATATAAAATTACACACTGGGGAGGAATTATGTTTTAAAGGTAAAAAAATCCTATAGGCTATAACTCTTCATCAACTACAACTGTCACAATAGGGTTCAAATTATTTGAGAGTTCATTGCAAGGTTGGATATATTCAAAAAGCAGCTTAGTAACAATGACTCAGGGAAACAAAGCATAATTATTCATGTACAGTGTATACGTATTAAATCAAATGTCAAACTACATGAGCTTTTAAAATCCTGGAGTACATTTTCTCCTTAGTTATGCCATAGTCTCTTGTCACCTGCCATAAACTCCACATATACTGTATAAAATATTCAGGAAAATTTCAAACTCTTTCTAACAGTATGTTTTTTCATTATTACCCACCAGGGACTATATCAAAAGTAATACAGTACTTAAAATGCCACAAAAGGAACTGTAGGATGCCTTAACATATCATGTTACAGCTCATATGAAAGTTGGTCCCTTTCTAAGTCTGGAAATGAGACTAGATTGCTATAATACTTAGCATAAATACCAACAGACAAGTGTTAAAATGATTTCCTCAAAAATATGTGCTATAAACTCCTAAGAGCTATTTACCTATATATATTGGTAAATATATATATATATATATATATATATATATATATATTTGAACTTTTTGAACATGTATACTTTTTATACTTTTGAACATGTATCTTTTCAGTCCAGGGTGTCTCAAGACACATACTATTAAAACAACAAAAAAGGAAAATAGAATATGCAATTATAAACTAAGAACTAAATACTCAATGAGCATAATGTTAATTTGGTAGAATCCACTGCAGGTAAATTCGAATTGCTGACTCTACTATACACGTTCTCACTGAGCCAGTAAAGAATAAATCCACCCATTTTAAATATGAAAATCTTTAGATTTCCCTCCATTCGAGTGAAGATTTATGAATTCACACCAACAACGCTTTAAAAATAATCTTACGAACTGATCTTATTCCCCTAAATAGAGAAATCTTGCTAATGTTTTCAACAACGATTTTTATATCTTTGTTTTCTTTTCCTTTTTTAGATATTGGAATGTTTTGGCCACAAGGTTAAGAAAAACTTCCCCATTTATCATGACCTGCCAAGCACAACTGGCCCCTAGAAAACACAGTCCTCTACCACTTAACAAATTCAGCTCATCTTAGTCATGAAACTTCAAAAGAATTTGGTCACAGGCATAGGTTAACTATCATTTATTTTAAAGCATAAATATCAATCACTGTGTAACATACTCTAGTGCACCTAGTTATCATTTGTCTATTAAGTACAATTGATAACTAACCTTTGCAATGTGAACAATAATCAGCATAGAGATAGTCTGGTTTATTAATATATAATTGCTGAATTTTATTAAAAATTTCTGTTAAAATCTCTTAAGTTTGAATACATATATATAAATCTTAAAAAAATATTTTCAACAAATATTTTAAAACTAATGTGCTCAAAGGTATCAGTATGGAAAACTGAGAAAGTCTTTAAAAACAAATTGATAGGTAGAATGTAAACAATAAAATGTTAAAGGCAATTTTAAATTCAACAACATATACCTGTAGATTAATCTGAAGATGAATTTACATATTATATTAATATTTCTGGTACAACATATTGACTAAAAAGTATAAACATACAGCTACATTTTCAAGTTTTGTAAATTTCAAATTGTTTACCACCCATTAACATAACAATTTTTAAAGAGAAAATCCTGTGGTGTTGGCATCAATTCTTTATTTTTAAACTATATACAATAAGCAAAAATGTATCTGTAGCACACTGCATTTTACTTTTGTTTTTAAATGATATTTAGATTTTGAAATTCAAAAGCAGCATTTTGGGTTTCAAAATCTAAAGTACTTTTATATTAAATCTATTTTGCATAACCATTGCTACAAACCATCTTTCCTCAGGTTTTAATCTGAAAATGAAATTCTTCATTAGCAGAGTTAATAAAACACAGATTGAGGCATAATTTACACTCTAAAAGCAAGTTATGTGATTTCCATTTTAATAGATTTTCTATCAAATTAAAGTAACTTTCTTAATTACCTGCAAGCTAAGGGCAAAAGACAAAACAGTTCCATGTGAAACATATTTCACACATACAAATATGTGGTCAGAAAAAGTAGTCCCATTAACTATGTAACTACAGGTAAAAACCAAGTAATTTATTACAAATATTTTTAAATGTACAAGTTGATTCTTTACATGGAAGTGAAATTTAGTCAGGTAGTTTCAAATTTTCTGTGGTCCTAAATACTTGGTTATCATGAAGAATGAAGTACCCTCTGTAATCACAATGTAAAATAGATCCCCAGAGTGGTTAAACTCAAGGGTTAAAGAGTAAAGGAATTACAGATTAGGTTTATCTGTCGTGAAGGTCTCATTCTAGGTAAACCTAATAAATAATTGAGATATACTTACAATTTTTTCCTCTTTGACCTCAATTAAAATGGCTTTCTGAGAGCAGGTTCTAAAGACAATTTATCCTGGTTTCCTCAGTACACACTTATGAAGTCATCTGGCTTTTGTATTTCTCCAACAGCTGTGTTACCTTCAAAATTGGTTTATAGTATTTCCCCAAAGCAAAATGTGAGACAGCTCTTGACACACACAACCACCTTCCTTCTGCGGGTGACTGAGTTCAAAAAGTCAGATCATACAATTTCAAAAATTCTGACAACAATAATTTATAAAGAACTTCGAGGAGGAAAGAGAGAAACCAAAGGGATTTTAAAAATTGGCCTCTCTTTCTATCTCTCTTCCTCTCTTCTTCCCTCTCTGCCCCCTCTCCCTAAGAAGTTATAACACAACCCATCATATGATTATTCATATTTGCTTTTGCTGTCAGTTCGATAATATTTTAGTAGTTTAAGAAAGGTTAGTTGAAAGAACAAACAAACAGGCAAAAAGTGAAAGAAGGTAGTGCAACATCATTATTCAATTACACAGGATTCCAGAAAACAGTAACCGCAAGTCAGGAAAGGAGCAGGAAACTGGATGGTGCTGACTGATGCTCAGTAGACCCTGGAAACCAAACTGGAAAACTTATTGGCTGTGATAATTCATCCTCCCTTTCTTCAAACAGGTTCCCTAAACAATCTAACTCTGGCAGTAAATCAGTTTTCACAGACACTTCGAATTAGAAGACATTTTCTCCTCCTGAATTTTGTTTTTCTCACAAGAAAATAAAACAGTCCTCAGTAGTCTTCTTGAATGAAAGAAATCTTTAAGATACTGCAATTACTAGGACGATTCACCCACAGCTTGGTTCCTTGATGCAGCAAAAATACCAATCTTTCTTCATGAGATTCTTTTATATATATATAAGTAATTTAACCCAAAGCATTCCAAAGGCTTCCACCTCAAGCTTTTAAATCAAAGCAAGTGCTCAAGTGCATATTCAAATGAAGGTAAAAACCAACTGGAAACTTAAGGTATTGTTATGAAGTTAAAATTAAACTTAAGCTCAGTTTTTGTGGAAACAAGTTCCATAAATGGAGGAAAATATTTGTTTTCATAGAAAATATAACATGCTTATTGAGATGACTACATCTGAAATCTAATGAAAAAATCCAATTCAGCACAAGATTTCAAAACAAAAATTATCCAGGAAAAAAAAAGCTTTTAATTTAAGTAGCTGGTATTAATTTTTAAAATCCGACATCACACATCTTATTAAAAGGGAAAAATCCCTCAAAGTCAACTACTACAGTTTTCTACAGAGCACTAATCTGTTAATTATCAATTATTTTATCACCTGCATTTCTTCTTAGCATTAACATAAATTATAGTAGTAATTTAATTTTGAATTAAAATTCAAAATTATTGAATTTTATTAAGTAAAGACAAAAGGTATTTAACAGCTTCAGCATGAACCGACTAGGGATTTTCTCTATAATGACCTACTCACTCAAATTTTATGTACATAGTTCTTCTATCATCTTTGTGCTAAAACTGAGAAAAATCCAAACTTATTTTACCTAATACTAGTTGCTGAGATAGAATTGCCTACACTTCAAGGACTTACCACATAACACAGTAATTATAATGCCTCAATCAAAAGCTAAATAAAACTTACCTCATTCAAAATCCAAAAACCTGAAGCTAATTCCAGTTTTATTTGGAAGTTTTGTGTGTGCGTGCATGTGTGTGAAGTTCAACAGCCAATAAATTCCATTTTCCAGTGAGAGCAGAATGAAACCCGGTTCAAAGATTACAGAACAGTCTGCAGAGTTTATAGTCTCGAGCCAACATCCAGGTAGCTTTAAAAACACCTTGCCCTGTCATGAACCTCTGGGCTCCAGAAGCAGTGCATTTATTTAGGTTAACCAGGAGACCTGGAGAGTAAACACTCTCGGCTCTGACCAATGGCTTTCCGCGCCTTTCTGTTTATAGTAAGATGACTTGCCGTCAGAGGTCACCCCCATCAACAGCTCCCGTCTTTCACTGGGATCTAAAGCATTTATCCTGACTCCTAGGCTGTCAACCTGTTGTTATGGGGACACATTCACGACCCATTGGGGTATCTACTTGAAGAGTTTAAATCCCTGCATTACATTTTCTAAAAGCAAATTTTACTTGAGTTTCTTTTAAAGTGAAACATTTCTGCAGAAGAAATACTTCATGACAAGTTAAGAATTGGTACACATTTAAATAAGGATTAAATAAGGATTGGTATTCTTTTAAAGTCCCAACTAGAATTTTATGGGGTTTGTTCTTTCTGTTTTTTTTTTTTTTTTTTTTTGATGGGGCAGAGGCTTTTAAGATTTCACTTTCACTATTACATCTCTCCAACAAGCACAAAATTTTCTTCTTCCCCTATGCACACATATGTGCATGCTGACAAAGTGGAAAGATAATTATAGGCATTTTAATTTCACTCATCTTTAATGTAGTTTTATTTGAGGTAGAGGAAGGGGTGAACACAATTAAAAGCGCTCACACAGCAGTTATCATTTTATGTAAAATATTTTCTAAAAGAAAGCCCTTTGTGTTTTCAAAACAGAGATATGTTAAACTGTAAAGAAACGAAAAGGAAACAGAAGAGTTAAATTTAAGAGATAAGGCTAGTGCAAATAAGTCTATTCTCTGGCACTGAGGTTCCCTTTCTTTCTAATGGTTTATAGAAAAAAAAAAGAATTGTTTTCTTTCAAGTAAATATTGTTATGAACTTTCCACATCTATCCCTTTAAAAATATGTCTCACAGATCTCAAAAAGAAAAACAAAAGGCTAAGCTCATGTCATAAATTCTTCCTACAATATTTCAATTTAGCATTTACAGGCATTATGGGGATTACTGCCTCCAATTTGTCTACATAATTCTGGGATGGTTTCTTCTCCTTTCCTTTTTCTTGGTCTCTAGTGTGGCTCTATGATACAGTAAGGCAAAGGTCTCCAAATAAAGACCAACAGCCAAGGATCCAGTATCTCATTCTGAGTAATTTGCAGCACAAGTGTTTCTTTAAGTCATTTTCATTTCTGAAGGAGGAAGTGAGTGCAAAGCCATTACCTATTTCAGGTCTGTGAAATAGCATCCTTAGGAACTGAAGACGGCGCTATCTCCCCAGAGTCCTGGGCAGGGATGCTGCTGCTGAGAAACTGGTTAAGGGTCTACATCCCATCAGCAGCAGATGTTTAGCCAGGGTTTTGATGCCACTACAATACTTCTTTGACAGAGGGCTGCCTCGTTCTATTAGAGTTAATAAAATGTGTTGATTAATTATTTTAGAGATTCTATTTTTGACAAATTCAGTTCTTTGATATTAGTATGGTTAGAATCACTAGTAATGTCTTCTTTACAGCCAAACTGTCTTAAGTAATTAGAGCTTCTTTTTCTTTTAATTTTATTGAAGTATAGTTGATTTACCATGTTATGTTAATTTTCTCCATAAAGCAAGGTGACTAGGCTACACATATACGTGTAAGTAATTTTTCATATTCTTTGCCATTATGGTTTGTCACAAAATATTGAATTAGTTCCCTGTGCTATACAATAGGATCTTACTGTTTACCTATTCTATTAATATATATAATAGTTTTGCCTCTATGCAGAGCTTCTTGAGTATTGTAGTATACATCAGAGTTTTTAAGTTCAACAGAATATGCTTCTGAATTGGCTACTTTTTTAAGGGATTATAACTTATTTAATATTTCCTAAACTCTGAAGACCTCTAAAAACATTCACTGAAGCAAAAATCTATGTCTCTTTCTATCACAGCTAAGACCCAACAAACCATATATAAAGCTCTGAGGAGGGCAAATTTTAATTTCTTCATAAACTAAAGAAGGCTGCTTGGCTGACAATTTTCTCTCCCAGTCTCAGGGGATAGGTGTGGGGGTGGGGAGGAGTGGAGAGAGGGCAATGAGCCACATGTGATGAAAACCCCATAGATAAGGAAATATAAACATGAAAATAAATGGCATTTGTAGTTTCAACTCTTAAAGAGCACAGATAACTACAATTTTTCTAAGAAATATAATCATTATCTCAGCTTACATCAGGGCAACAAAGTGTTCCCAGAATCATAAAAGTAAATGTAAACTTTTACTTTATATTGTTATACTTAAGGACGAAAATTACACTAATGGTTTTTTAAATAACATTTTATGGACAAAGATTGTTAGGATGTCCTTTAGCCCCTGTGTACCACAATCAATTAATTATGCGACCTAACAAATAGATAAACTATTCTTTCCCATTTGTTTTCCCACCTGTGAAATAAAGGTCTCTACCTCAGAGTATCAATGATGCAGCACTTGTTTTTCAACCCAAACCACAAAATTGAACACTCCATTCACGAAACAGATTTAATTTACCCATAATTGCTTTCATTAGCCATGCTTAAAATCAGGCATTATATCTGTCAATCAGTGCTGCTAATTTTTATGACATAGACTCTAGGAACAAATGAGCTAATAAAATAGCTCAAATCAAAGGTACTAGATGTTTTCAGAAGTCAGTAGAGCCTTATTATGAAGCCAAGTAAACGATTGGTTTTCCTTATATATTAAAATAAATACTAATAAAATACTCACAGACACAGAAAATAAAATGGTTACCAAAAGGGAAAGGGGGGTAGGAGGAAGGGATAAATTAGGAGGCTGGGATTTACAAACAATACAGATAACCAACAAGAACCTACTGTATAGCACAGGGAACTACACTCAATATTTTGTAATAACCTATAAGGAGAAAGAATCTGAAAAAGAATCTCTTTGTATATATAATACACATATCCATATATATATATATATATATATATATAAAACTGAATCTATGTGCTGTACACCTGAAGTTCAGTTCAGTTCAGTTCAGTCATTCAGTCATGTCCGACTCCTCATGACCCCATGAACTGCAGCACGCCAGGCCTCCCTGTCCATCACCAACTCCCGGGGTCCACCCAAATCCATGGCCATTGAGTCGATAATGCCATCCAGCCATCTCATCCTCTGTCATCCCCTTCTCCTCCCGCCCTCAATCCTTCCCAGCATCAGGGTCTTTTCAAATGAGTCAACTCTTCAGATCAGGTGGCCAAAGTATTGGAGTTTCAGCTTCAACATCAGTCCTTCCAATGAACACCCAGGACTGATTTCCTTTAGGATGGACAGGTTGGATTTCCTTGCAGTCCAAGGGACTCTCAAGAGTCTTCTCCGGCACTGCAGTTCAAAAGCATCAATTCTTCAGCACTCAGTTTTCTTTATAGTCCAAATGTCACACCCATACATGACTACTGGAAAAACCATAGCCTTGACTAGATGGACCTTTGTTGGCAAAGTAATGTCTGTACTTTTTAATATGCTGTCTAGGTTGGTCATAACCTTCCTTCCAAGGAGTAAGCATCTTTTAATTTCATGGCTGCAATCACCATCTGCAGTGATTTTGGAGCCCAAAAAAATAAAGTCTGACACTGTTTCTACTGTTTCCCCATCTATCTGCCATGAAGTGATGGGACCAGATGCCATGATCTTAGTTTTCTGAATGTTAAATTTTACTCACATGATATTATAAATCAACTTTAATTAAAAAAATTTTTTTAAATACTGAAAATGGCACTTTGACTTCCAAACCCTCTATTTAGTCCCTCAGTTCTACCTTTCAGTGATGCAAGTGCCTTCATTGGGGGCCTAACCCACATTCTGATAAAAAGCAAAGCTATTATGAATGGCTGGCTGTTGGTACAGTCCAATAGTGACTTGCCTGGTGTCCATACTCCAATGGTATTTGTTAAATGCGAGAGTATCCTTTCAAATAACATAAAAAACAAGATTAAGTTTAGTCAATCATGACAACTCTAAGGTTTAGCAGAAATCACATATTTTTTTAAATCATGATAATAAGTCAGTTACTACAGTTTCATGTGCTACATCTTTCATATTCACCTTGACTACTCACCCTCCATAAACTTTTGCATGGGGTAGGTGCATCTATAACCACTGCTCTTTCTTTGTTCCTTCTCTGCTCAGTGGCATCATCTCCTCTTTTGTACACTATCTAGTAATCTCTCAAGAACTCTCCATCTCCAGAGTTATAAAATATCTTCAGGCTCTTTTATAGCATTTCCTTCCATTTTTCATTACTGGCTTATTAGTTATAAGATGATTTTGGGAAAATTCTAAAGTTTGATATTAAAAATTAAGAAATAGGCAGAGCCAACATGAGAGGACAAAAGATCACCAAAAGTTCAATCAAATAATTCTAACAACTGAAAAATCATTGAGTAGGGAGAGAAAAACAATTTTAAATTTCTGTTTGTACAATAAGTTCCCAAATTGCTGGTTTGAGAAAGGTCATATGGAATCAAAACTAAACAGCTTTATATAACTATAGCAGTCTTCTTAGCCAGGTTGGAGATGTGATATCTATACAAGAATGTAAGAAATATAAAATCTGAACCCTAAGAGCCTATTTTTAAATAAACATTGAGCAAATTAAGTCCATGACCTTGTGTAACAAATACCACATAGTAATCAATGCAGTAATTACAGTCACAATTTTTTTAATCTTCTTCCTTCTTTCTCTGATAAGGCCAACAAACTCAAATTTGAGAGGCCAAGTGGGTAATGTAAAGGAGAGAAGTGGACCAAGAAGATGTGAGGCTACTGGCAAAACACATGATTTGCCCCAAACCACTCAAATTTTATATTTGGTTGGCCAAAAAGTTCATTTGGATCTTTCTATAACAATTTACAAAACACCCAAATGAATTTTTCAACCAACCCAATATTTCCTCTCATCTAGTCCCTCGTCTTAATACTATATTTAGGTTGCAAATTCCCCAAGTTTTATCAACTATTAAGATCCATCCTCTTGAGTTCTAAACTCTCAATTTCTCCTAACTAATTTATATCTCTATGTGAATATCTCACAGCCATATCAAACTTTAACATGTCCAGTATTAAGTGTTATTACTTTTCCACCAAGCATATCTTTACCATCTCACATTTTCTATAGAAATAAATACAGAAGCCAGAATCATGGGCTCCTCCTTCTCTTCAAATTCTATATCTAAACTCACCTAATTAGCAGCATTAGACCAACCTGAAGAACAGACCTCAACCATGCCCCACAGAGCACTAGACCAAATCACCTAGACAAAGCTCAGAAACCATCAAAGTAAATTAGGTGGAGTTATCCTTAAGTTTCTGTATCAACCTTTCTATCTCATCTACAGGCACCAACGTGACCCACAAGAGGAACTCTAGGGCAATTCTGTCATCTACAATAACCTGGCCAGTGAGTGGAGTCTGGTCTGAATGCATTCCAGGGCTAAGCTCATGTCAATGATCACATCAGCTGATATCACGAACAAACTTCGTATCATTTCTAACTGGTGCGTGTATGTCAGTCACTCAGTTGTATCTGACTCTTTGCAACCCCATAGACTGTAGCCTGTCAGGCTCCTCCATCCATTGAATTCGCCAGGCAAGAATACTGGAATCGGTTGCCATTCCCTTCTTCAGGGGATCTTCCCAACCCAGGGATCGAACTCGGGTCTCCCACACTGCAGGCAGATTCTTTACTATCTGAGACACCAAGGAAGCCCTTCTAACTGGAGATAGAGATAATGTCCCACAGGGCACACATAAATAGTTTGTTTCTCCTCCATGAAACTCCCCTAAGTGACCAAGGGTGGACTCATTTTAGAGTTCCACATTTGATGATATATGACCTATAATCCTTAAACATTTGAACATCTCTTATGACAACTCTAACATAAAAGTCTTCTAAATGGCAAGTACATTTGATGGGACATGACAGTGGGACTGGCATCAGTGGGAAAGGCATAGGTGGATGGTACCTCCTATGTGGTTTCTGGTCAGTTGGTAAAGCTTAAGGTTCCCAGTGCAGCTCCAATGGCTGAGTTTAGTCTTGTTTAGGGGACCAGTCAGCTCGATCTCCATTTGTTCATACCACTAACCAGTGGCGTTTATTTGCCCTATGAAATGAATGAATAACAGTTATGGGAATGATAAGGAAAACACTGAAATGTGTCGAGGCTTTCTGAATGAGAGGTGAAGGGGTTGGGCCACATTCTGCTTTTGCTCATGGACTATTTGGTAAGGTTAGGTGAAATGGTGTGCCACTCCTATTATCTGAGTCACAGATGTGACGAGTTCAGAACCCAACTGGCACCTATGGGTGAAGGCTGCCTCTTTTTGCTGGAAGTTTCAAGCAGCAAAGTCATAGAAACTTGAAGCTCAAAAGAAGTCACTATGGTTGCAGGGTTCCAAAGGTACTCACTCATCTCTCTGTGCAGCTCTTTCAGATTAGGAGAATCCTCAGATTTATTAACATTCACAGAATAAGCATCTAAATTCAGTAGTGGAAGCTCCAACAGTGGTACACAGAATTGACCAACAGGTCCCACTCATAAGGTCTGCTAGCTTCCTTCCTCCACTGCAAACTCAGCTCAAGACATGTTCACTAAATTGAGGTACTGCCTCCCTCCATGGATGGCTAAGATGGAGAACTGGGTACTTCTATCTCACATGGCCAGAAAAGCTTGAGTCCCTCTCCTCCCCAGAGTTTCCCAGCATTTGACATATTTCTTACCCACCATTTGAATGGGTGCATTTTGGTCCTCCTTCAAGACAGCCTCATTCTAACCATCTTTCTCCTTAAAGAAGCTGAAGTTGGGGCTCAGAGGGTAAAGGATCTAGGGGTAGTGAGGGAAAGAACAGCCCCATTCCAGTAAACAAAGTACATCCATTTTCAGTTTTGATTGGTAGCTGGCTCAGAGCTTGGTCAAATAAACTTCCAATACCTTCAGTCCATGCAATGCTCTGTATTGGGCAGCAAGATCACCATCACTGACATCATCTATTTCCACTTGGGGAACTTTCAGACTTAGTAGTCATAACAATTCTGATGAGGCAATGGTATTTGCTCCCTTTGGTTGACAAGAGTTTGATTTGCACAGCTGGGATTGTTTCAAGAAGTCCTTTTTAACCTAAGACATTTATTGCCCTAGTATTATAATATATCTAACATTTTATCCCCGTTTCAACATAAGAATTACAGGAATTTTCCAAGGCAAAGAGGACAAATGCAAGAATTTGTCTAGATTTCTTTGGGTCAGTTTCTCATTTTCCAATAGATCATCTTTGGCAGAATTTCAGGGCAATAAGAAGAGACCAAACAGTAATCAATACCTCATCTATGGTTTTCCATGAACGTTTTTTGTTTGTTTGTTTCAGGGACAAGCCCTTACAACAGTCTAGCCACTGAAGGAACTCTAAGACCTTTCACTGCTACCTCCTAGTGAATCTAGGATTGGTATGACAGACAGCAGGAGTGGCTAAGCCATAAAAGGGACCAACTATTGCTCTTTTTCCTTAACACGTATTATATATACACCAAGCACCTTCATCTTGCAAATGAACCAAAGTTCTAGACATTTGTTTAGTTTCTACCCATCATTATTTCAAACTTTCCTCCTTTCTTGTTTAGGGTGTGAAATTATAGCTGTTGTTTAGAGAGGATCAGAACCTTCCCCCAGACCAAGATGAATCATTGTATGACTTGTCAAAATGGAGTGGCTTTGACATTGATTGGCAAGGAATTCTATGCCTGGAATACAGTTAGCAACAACCATGGTATCTTTCAGACAACTGACTTTGAACCTGCTTCTGGGTACTTACACTACAACTACATCCCCAACTTGTCCTCATTAACTGACAATAAATGAAGAATGATTTATTCCTTAACTGATCAAATGAGTTGGTTAACATTCATTTCGTTCACTAACGAAACCCATGAATTCCCCTCAAATCCTATGAATTGGGCCATGAGATTCTCCTCATTCTTTCTCTTCCAGAAAGCCATGTCTTTTTCAGCATCCTGTGGTGGTTTAGTCACTAAGTTGTGCCCAACTCTTACAACCCCAAGGGCTGTGGCCAGCCAGTTTCCTCTGTCCATTGGATTTCCCAGGCAAGAATACTGAAGTGGGTTGCCATTTCCTTCTTCAGGAGATCTTTCCAACCCAGGGATCAAACCCACTTCTCCTGCATTGCAAGCAGATTTTTTACAGCTGAGTCACCAGGGAAGCCCTTTCATGTTATCCTCATGATAAAATTGCCAAAGATTTTACCTTATTTACATGCTAGCAGGCTAACATGTCACAATTTCCTATATGCTGGAAGAATACAGGAGACTTCGGGATCAGAGATAAAGGACTTTATTACTCATAGCAATAGCAGAAGCCAGAATATTAGCATTTCCTTGTGACCGTTGCTGAGTTCCAATTCCCACAGAGTGACATGATACCCGCACGTGTTATGGGCTGCATTACAGCAAAACTACTCTGAGCTTAGGGAACTCATTTTATTATTATTATTATTATTATTGGCAGTAAGCATGCTGCCTTTTGCTACAGAAGATACAGGCAAGTATTTCCAAAGTAAAACCCATTTTACAATTAAGAATAATTATACACCCACGATGGACTACTGAGACAAAAAAATATTAGGAGATACACAATTTCATTCCCACACACCAGGAATGCCTCACTTATGATGAACCCTCACAACCTCATCAGGAAAATACCCAAATAAAAGCCAAACAAACTAGACTTATGAACAGTCAGAAATAATATCAAAGTATACACACCTGAATTCATGGACTATATTAACAGGACAGTTCCAGTAGGCTCTCAGATGCTACTTGCTTACTATTACTTTACACATGCCTTAGAGACTATACACTTGCCTAAGAAACCAACTATACAAATTTTCACGTCTGTAGCTCCTCAAAGAAAAGAAAAGGGAAAGCATAGCTGACAACAACCGAGGAGTAACCCAACAGCAGAGAAAACAAACACTTATTATTCAAATACAAGAATCCAACAGACTTTTACATAAGGGAAACTGGCCTTCCAAATTCCAACTGCCCTTCAGGGTTTCAGTTCATTAACTGTTTACAAAATGATGACCTTGGCCACTGGGAAAGTATGAAAATGTTCAGCCAGAGGATTTTCACAGGAGAAAGAGCCCAGGACTAAGTCTCAGAGACCAGAGCTCTCATCTAACCTGATGACAAGGTAACTTTAGGCAAGTCATCTCTTAACCTTCAGTGTATTTTTTTGTTAAAACAAAAATAACCAATGCTTTACATATCTCAACTGGTTGCATGCTACAGGCTTCAGTCAACTGGTGTGTGCTACATGCTTCAGTCATATCTGACTCTTTGTGACCCTATAGACTGTAGCCTGCCAGGCCCCTCTGTCCTTGGGATTCTCCAGGCAAGAAAACTGGAGTGGGTTGCCATGCCCTCCTCCAGAGGATCTTTCTGATCCAGGGATCGAACCCATGTCTCTTATGTCTCCTACATTAGCAGATGGGTTGTTTATCACTAATGCCACCTGAGGACCCCACATCAACTGGTTTCTATGTTATTTTTTTTATTGTGCTATATAAATGTACAGGACTCTACATCTATGTCAGACAATCATCCATGTCTCTGTGTTCCAGCCACCATGGTTTTCTGTCAGTTTCCTGAAAACAAAACAGGCCCTTTTTCTACCAAGGCTACTTATCACCCTGTACAGTGCCTGCAATGCTTTCCCCCACATTCTGTGAGACTGGCTGTCTTTCATTCTTAAGATCTCAGCTAAAGTTTCACTTTCTCAGAGACACCTTTCTTGATCACTCAATCTAAAGTGGTTCTCCTACTCTTTTTTGCAGAGCCCTCTTGTTTTCCTTCTTAGCACTTCTCACAATTTTTATGCATATTTATGTTTGCTCTTACCTAATGCCTATCTCCCTACTCATTCATACACTCTGTGAAAAATGGACCTATGTCTGTTTTTCTATCAGTTTATACTATTTTCTTGAGCTCCAAAGTCACTGCAGATGGTGACCGCAGTCCATGAAAATAAAAGACACTTGCTCCTTGGAGGAAAAGCTATGACCAACCTAAAGTGAAAGTTTCCCAGTTGTGTCAGACTCTTTGCGACCCCATGGTCTATACAGTTCATGGAATTCTCCAGGCCAGAATCCTGGAGTGGGTAGCCTTTCCCTTCTCCAGGGATCAAACCCAGGTCTTCCACATTGCAGGCACATTCTTTACCAGCTTAGCCACAAGAGAATAACTGAAACAGCATATTAAAAAGCAGAGACATTGACAACAAAGGTCCTTCTAGTCAAAGCTATGATTTTTCCAGTAGTCATGAAGAGAAGTGATAGTTGAACCATAAAGGCTGAGCACCGAAGAATTCATGCTTTTGAACTGTGGTGTCAGAGACGACTCTTGAGAGCACCCTGGACAGCAAAGAGATCAAACTAGTCAATCCTAAAAGGAATCGGTCTTGAATATTCATTGGAAGGACTGACTCTGAAGCTGAAGCTCCAGTACTTTGGCCACCTGATGCGAAGAACTGACTCACTGGAAAAGACCCTGATGCTGGGAAAGATTGAGGGCAGGAGGAGAAGGGGACGACAGAGGATGAGATGGTTGAATGGCATCATCAACTCAATGGACATGTGCTTGAGCAAATTCTGGGAGTTGATGATGGACAGGGAAGCCTGGCATGCTGCAGTCCATGGGGTCACAAAGAGTCGGACACGACTGAATGACTGAAGTGAACTGATATTCAAGGCCTAGAAGGGAACCTGCCACAGAGTAACACATCAAATTTTTGCTAATGATTTTGATGAATATGTAAATATAAGGTTATACTATCCAGACATTTTAAGGAAAAAATACATACAAAAATAATTCTTAGAAAAATGCTTAATCAAAAGAGTTCAACCAGAAAAAAAGGTTTGGTACTTTAAATGAATAAAGCCTAGGATATCTGAAAAACCCAGCAAAAATGGATGATTCCTTGTCACTATGAGCTTCTTATGGGAAAAGTATGCTATAATGAAGTTTCAGTTGGAAAAAAAAAACAAGAATTTTTTAGTCGCCTCTATTCATTTTCTTATTTGATCCAGCAAGATAGCTATTATCTCAATTTTACAGGGGAAAATAATTAAAAATTCATATATTTAGCACTTCCTCATGATCACAAAAATAATACTTGATAGTTGAAATTCAAATTCAGATCCTTTGCTGAAAATGTAGTAAATCATGACACTTCTGCTTTAAAGAGAAGGCTCTGACCAGAGGTTGGAGTAAGAATATTTCAGTTTCTTATATCAAATAAGTTTCAGGTCAGTGAGTTTTGCTGTGTTGAAGTAAGAACTTAAAAGTCAACAGAAGCTGTGACGTTATCAGTGGGGTTCATGTAAGGGCTTGCTTTACCTTAACAATTGCTTTAATTCAAACCATACCAAAAGGAAAATATTATGTTATGGCATGACTTCAAGTAAACTGGGCCTAATGAAACATAAAATAAATAACATTTACCTAACTATCTTTCCCAAATAAAATATAGAATTATGTATAATTATTATTCCCCAAATGACAACAAGCATTACCATAATGCGAAATCTATGCCCCCAAGAAAAACTGTCAAAAGACCACCAAATGCTCCCCTTAAATACAAAACAAACATCCCCAGTGATGGGGCACTCCTTTTTGTGTGAATGCATTCTGAGAAAAATTAAGTGTTAATAAGGAAACAATTGCTTCTGGATTATGGACTACTGGAGTCTTTGAAAGCTACTGCAAAACAAACAGTTTTGACTTTTGACATGACCTGGAAATGGGAGTGTTTGGATTTATGTCAAATTCTGAAATGTATGGTGTGAGAGTGAAAAAATATTTTAGGAATTTTTCCAAATGGTTTCTTCAATTCAAAAATTATCTTAAAAATAGATCAGATACAATTATTCAACTAGACTTTTAAAATTTTTTAAAAACTTACCTTTATAAAATTCATTTTACTACTTTAGCAACATTTAGATATTTCTGCAAAATAGATATAAGGAATATACAAACTACTGTTTCTGCTCTTACATAATAAGAAGTAAACTCTTAAAATAGGGTTGCTTCAGTTCAGAAAGGCTCAGGTTAACCAAAAGGAAAAATGTGAAGACTAAAAGACCATTTAGGGCCATTAGATATACTGCAATTATAATTGTAAATATACTGGAAAAATAATCAATTTAATTTTAAATATATATAGCTATTCTTAAACAAGCTTATTATGAATCATGAATGAAAATAGCAATTGGAGCCCAGATTCATGGCTTAAACAAATAATTGTGTTCAACTGACAGAAGAATTCCCCCTAAGTTTAAATTAATTTTTCCTAAACTACTCTGCTACACATTAGTTAGATTACAGATATTTAAGATGGTAACTATATAGATATGTACCATTTCTGTATTACATATTTTTCCTGTTAGTTATTATGATGCCATAATATGATAGAAGCTCTTGCATTTAAAAAGTTCACAGACTTTACCCATTGCCTTCACTCCCTCCTTATACTAAATATTGCCTTGATACTCTGAATACTAATAGATAATAGACTAATCATTAGTAAGCTCATTCTCAAAACTCTTTCACATTCATGATCTCATTTGGCCCTCGTAATACCAAAATAGCTGGCTTCATAATAATAGCCGTCATTTCTAAATCTGTAACTGAGCAGACATCACCGTCACCTCATGAGCAGTCAACTTCTCCTATACTCTGCTTAACTTTCATAACAGCCAAGAACAACAAATAATAAACTCAGAAATAAAAAAGTTTTAGGGAAAGTACCATTGAGAGTTCTGGTCAAACATTGATTTATTTCCTTAACATCATAACAGCCATCAGAATGTGTATCATTAGTACAAATTGGATAAAATATGCCAATTTTATTAATTCACATATGTTATTCCCTTCGAGGGAAAAACTGTAAACAAGAGACTCTTGACTCTAAAGCTGATCATATGTGCTATGAACTAAATGTTTGTATCCCTAAAGCGCATATGTGATGGTATTCAGAGAAGAGGTTTTTGTGAGGTGATCAGGGTTAGATGAGGTCATGAGGGTAGTGCCCTTATGATGAGGTTAGTACTCTTACAAGAGACACCAGAGAGCTGGCTCCCTCCCTCTCCCTCTGTATCTCTCCACCGAGTGAGTATACAGTGAGAAGGTGGCATTCTACAAGTCAGGAAGAGACCCATCACCTGCAATCAACCATGCTGGTACCTTGATCTTAGACTTCCCAGCCTTGAGAACTATAAAAAGCAAAGTTCTGTTATTTAGGCAAGCAGTCTATGATATTTTGTTTTGGCAGTCTGAGCTAAAACAATATGCAACCATATAATGTAACCCTATTGAGAATTATTTTTCAAAAAAGTCTGCTTTTAATTAATTGCTTAATTAGGTTTTTACATTCAAGATCCTGAATTCTTGAAGTACATAAATGTAAAACAGATTTTTCAATATAACAGACTGAACCTTTGAGCATGAATAATGACACAAAACTCTTAAGAGACCTTATTAAAGATCCTAATATAGCAACCATTGAGAAAAAGCCATTGTAAATAAGCTTAGGACAGAGGTTCATTCCCAGGAAACTGTAAACATTTAAGAACTATTTTACATACCATTTATATGAAACTTTGTTAAGATGTCTATGGACCAAAAATGTCTATTTGTTATTCTGTTCTCTAAAAGCTACTTTGGTAGTTTCAATGAAAAGCTGACCATGCTCTGGGGAAAACAGACGTTCCACAGAGAGGCTCTGTTTATATGATCTCCCAGAAACTTTCATGTGAAAAAAAAAATGCATCTCAACCTATTTTCAATGGATCTGAGTCATATCTTTATACGGAAGCGGAATGCCTTTATAAACAGAAATAAAGTTTTCCACATTTTTTTTCCTGGCACAACTTTTAATAAACTGAAAAACTCTAGATCCTTTCTTCCCCTATAAACTATTCTTATTCCAGAAATGTGTCTAAAGAATTTTATAAGAATCCTTATAAAAGCTTTGACAAAAAGGAAGCAGTCTAAGGCTGTGGAAAGGAGTATATATGTTAGAATCTGAGTAAAGAATTTGTGTTCCATATCTGCTCCTTAAAAATTATGTAAAACTCTTAATCAGAAAGTTTAAGATAAAATAACAGCACATAAGTCACTGTGTGACTGAATAAGCAGCTACAGCCTAGAACAAATACTCAAGAAATATTAGCTCTTCTTTATCTTTTTCCTGTATCATGATTATTAGTGTTGCTATGACTTTTTAATCCAGCATGACTCCTATTACTTATAATAACAATAACTATCATTATGATTTGCGGTAGGTTCACTGCTGATAATGAAAGATTATCACTTCACCTCTCTGGAGGTTACTGTTACACAGGGTTCATGTAAGAATTCAGAGGACATTTTGCCATAGAAGCTGAAATCAAGGATTTCTAAAGCATATCCTACCTTGCCCTTAATATTACAAACACGCATGTTGTCACGATGTCTACAATTTTTCTTAAAGTACTGTAGCATATTCAATGTCTTATTATGTTTGGGTTATGGGTTACTAAAATTAAGCTATCATTAGGTGCTTTAATCATTCCATTAAAAAATGCAAGAATAGAGGAATGACATTTCATCAAGAAACCCACATTCCCTGGGCTGGGGGCTACAAGTCTTCTAATATCCTTATTCCCATCAATAATGAACATCTGGAAAATGAAAATGTTTACTATCAGAAACAGGTTTTCAGTGATAAAAACAGTGGCCTCTTGACTAGCACTATGAATGTCAGGAATGAGCTCACACAGATGAAGTTAAAAGTATTCAAGATAAATGGACTTCTAACATATTTTAGCAATACTTCCCAGCTTTGCATAAAATGAGTATAAAAATTAGAGCAGCCTACAGCCTTTATTTTTGAGATGATTTTGGCTAACCTTTTAGGCTGAGTCATCAACTATAGAAGATTCTGATTGTATAGCCATAAAGTGAGAGAATCCTGCTTTTGGAATTTTGACATTTGCCTTAATTGAAGTTTTCATGAAAGATGATAATCACAAAACCTAAGGAGTATCAAGCTTATAAAACACAATCACAATATCTAAAAGGTATTAAGTTCACATTAAGCTAGAACTTCCATAAGCCTACCAAATAAACTCTAGGGCATCTTTTTGTGCTTGCTTTCTAATAAAGCTTAATACCTTCTAAATATAGAAGGCACAACTGGGTCTGAGCCTTTTTTCATTTTTTTAAACCTAGGAGCAATATTTGGAAGGGAGAATAGACAACCTTCATTCATCTCAATATTAAGTATCAAACAGAAACACACACACAGATGCACAGGCACACTCAAACATTAGTGCTGCTCACTGGCTATGATGTTAGCTAGAAATGGAATACCGATTAATAGATAATTGAAAAACTTTATACAGGAATAACTTATATACAGGAATAACTCAATAATCATGATACATTATTCAGGAAAAATCTCTCCACTGTTGGAGAAATAAACATTATCAGCACAACTTAACAGTCATGGCTTAAAAATGCATCTGCAATTTATTCCCAAATACAGAAAATAGTATCCACAGTGGGGATTTTTATTGCAATACATGTTTGTTTAAATTGATAATAAGCTATGAACTTATTATCACTTAAATTTGTACATATTTGTTCAAAATAGCTTCAGTTTTGGAACAATAGGATTATCAACTTTTCACCATTGCCAATCATGATATTTCAAGCTGTGACAAATGGAACTTCACTAATGGTATTAAACTTGTTGATTTAGCTATGGATGATTGATTTCTCAACTTTTGTTATCTTGCAAGACTCCTTTTATTGAACTTGGCTATGTATTTCTTTTTTTCCTTCTAGAGCCGTTGCAATTCTGGCCTCATTATTATTGTTTTGTTAGTTAAGTCAATTGGTTAAATTCATTAATCATAGGTCTCCAGTGAGTTTCTTTTCCATTTATTTTAATTTGTATTTATTTATAAAACAATATTAAATAAAATTTTAGAAGACAATTTCCACTAACTCATCAAAAAAAACTATTCATATCATTTATTGCTTCTAGATTCCTTTAAGATATCTATTACATTATATATGTTATACCACTTTTATATGTATGTATATATTTTAATTATTTATATAAAAGATGTCAAATAAATACTATAAATTATAATGAAAATATTGCATGTTTGTTTCACTTAATATTAAGTAGTAAGTGAATTAAATATTTAAAGTATTAAATATTACTTTAAAATATTTCCATGTTGTTTCATTGCTTATCTTTTTAAACTCTGGATTATTCATCATCATAAAAAAATCTCAAAACAAAATTCCTCTCAAATAAGAGTTATGGGTTATTCCCATGGCAGTCATTGAATTGCAAGATTCTTGTGTTTTTATCAATTTTATCCAAATTACATCATATTTTGTAAGGAAGACAATGCTTAAGGTACATAGAGTATTGAAATTCCTGGCCTAATTAACATCACAAAAAAGACACAAATCAAATGCTCATTTTAAAAGTATATTTAAGTATACTTTAAAAGTATATTTAAAAACATATGTCTTAAAATATTTTAAAAGTTTTGGGTGTTAATGATATGTCAATTCAGGTTCATCAATTTTTATCAACTTCACTACTGTGATGTGGATAATGCAGGAGGTTATGTATGTTTGAGACAGGGACAATATGGGAATTCTCTGCATACATTATTCAATTCTGCTGTGAACTTGCTCTAAAAAAATAAACAACTCAAAAAAGTGAAAGGTGTTAATTTAAAAAATTAATAGTCAAAAAAATTCAATTCAGATGTAAAGTTCCTGAGATTGGAAAAAATATAGTTCAAGAATGAGTACTAAAGAAATGAGGCAGGGATTCAAAAAATATTGTTTTCTCTTCTGTTGCTTTTTGTCTTTAGCATAATAGTAAGTTTTGCCATTTCTTGCTCTAAATTCTTCCTCATGATTTGTTTAAAAATAACATAAGATGGATAAGGGGACCAGGGAGAGGGTATGGGTATACAGGTTTGGTTCTGTTGCTAACTATTAAAGATGGATGGTGTGTATGAGCATTTATTAGGGTCCTTTCTCTATTTTTGTAAATGTTTGAAATTTTACATAATAAAACATCATAGGAAAAAATTTTTCTCATGGACATCTGTTCCTGACCATATTAAAGAAGGTATATCATGGATAAAAAATAAGGTCTTACTGTATAGCACAGGGAACTATATTTAACATCCTGTGATAAATCATTATGGAAAATAATATGAAAAAGAATGTGTGTGTGTGTATATATATTGTTGTTCAGTCGCTCAGTTGTGTCCAACTCTGTGACCCCATGAACTATAGCATGCCAGGCTTCCCTGTCCTTCACCATCTCCCAGAATTTGCTCAAACTCATGCCCATTGAGTCAGTGACGCTATCCAACCATCTCATCTTTTGTCATCCCCTTCTCTTCCTGCCTTCAGTCTTTCCCAGCATTAGGGTCTTCTCCAATACGTCAGCTCTTGCAATCAGGTGGCGAAAGTACTGGAGCTTCAGCTTCAGCATCAGTCTTTTCAATGAATATTCAGGATTGATTTCCTTTAGGATTGACTGGTTTGATCTCCTTGCTGTCCAAGAGACTCTCAAGACTCTTCTTCAGTACCACAGTTTGAAGGCATCAGTTCTTCAGTGCTTAGCCGTTTTTACTGTCCAGCTCTCACATCCATACATGACTACTAGAAAAACCATAGCTTTGACTATACGGACCTTTGTAGGTGAAATAATGTCTCTGCTTCTTAATAGGCGGTCTAGGTTTGTCACTACTTTTCTTTCAAGGAGCAAGTGTCTTTATATATACATATACATGAAATATATATATATGTATACACACACATACATCATATACATATGAATCACTTTGCTGTATAGCAGAAATTAACACAATATTGTAAATCAACTATACTTCAATAAGACATACTAAAAAAATAAAATGTTTGCATCAGACTCTCCCCATGCATGTGTAATAAAACAACTAGAAATCCAGGTAAAATATATGAGATGGTTAAATTTAGACATTTGACAAAGTCAACAGAGTAATCAGGAAAGCAGGGCAATAAAAAAGGCAAGCTTTACAATTGTAATGGCTTTCTGTCTAGAGCCATTTTCTGGATCGTGATGCAGGGAGGATATATCCTTAGATAAGTCAGACATCAGCATTCTAAAAGGTTAAAAAACCTGGAATACTTGTGACAGAGCTAGGCAGATAAGTTGCTCCAGCAAACTTCATGAGTCTCTTTATACAGTTGCTAAAACTACGCTGTACACACATAGATTGAACTTCACATGACAGGTGCAAAAAAATGACCAACTGATGAACTCCAATCTCAACTAAGGCTTCCCATGTGGCTCAGCAGGCAAAGAATCCACTTACAATGCAGGAGACACAGGAGACATAGGCTCATCCTCTAGGTCAGGAAGATCCCCTGGAGGAGGGCATGGCGACCCACTCTGGTATTATTGCCTGGAGAATCCCATGGACAGAGGAGCCTAACGGGTCTCAAAGGAGCCTGGCAGGCTACAGCCCATAGAGTCCCAAAGAATTGGACACAAGCAAAGCAACTAACCACGCAGTCTTAACTAATGCAATCAATCCATGGTTCAGCGTTTACAGAGGAGACATTTGTGTTCCATCCAACTGGATGGAAAGACCTCATTGAACATTTGGGACATCCCACTGAGACCCTCAAAGTTTACACCTTAATGGAATGCAAAACTCTCACACTAGATTAAAAGCTACAGTGGATTCATCCTAACAACACTTAATAGGAAGCTTTTAAAATGCAAGTTCTTTAATGGCTTTCTAAAGCACAGTTTAATGCTCCATAAGGGAAGACAATAAAATCTAGACACTCAACAACATAATATTCATTTTGTTCAGAATCTCTTAAAATGCTACTAGCCATGCAAAGAAAATATAACTAGGAGAAAAAGCACTCATTAGAAATATATACAGAAGCAATAAAGATAATATTGAACATTAGTTGGAGAAGTGAATATTAAAGTCATCCTAATGTGCTTGAGAATTTAAATGAAAATGTGAATATAATAAAAAGAAATAAAATGTATAAAAAAGAATGAAATTGAACTTCTTGAGCTAAAAAATTGAATGTTTAAAATAAAAATAAATTCAGTGGGTTGGATGAACAGCAGATTTGACACTGAAATAGAAGAGGACACAGCAAACCAAAGCACAGAAAGAAAAAAGAGATAAAAAAAGTAATTGAGCCATAGGGACTTATGGGATGACATTAGCCAATCAAACGTACAATGGAATCTAGATGGAGGTAGAAGAGCATTGCATAAAAATGTTCAAAACTTCAGTGAAAATAAAAACCTAGAAAATAAAATTTTAGAATATTAGAAAACTTTTAAAAGTAAATTTTAAATGACACCTTGAGTCACAATCTGGGAGAAAATATTATCAGTACAAGCATTTGATGAAGGACTTGCATTCAGAATGTGTCAAGACCTCTTACCACCCAAGAATAAGGTAAGAAATCCAATAATAAAAGGTCAAAGAGCTACCCAGACACTTTACATACATGCACAAGATCCATCATGGTTAAGAGCACATGAAATGATGTTCAGTAGCATTATGAGTAGAGAATTGTGAACAAAAAATAAAAAGACTTATCACTACACACCCATTAAAAAAGACAAAATCTGAAAGACAATACAAACGGTGAGTGAGGCTGTGGAACATCTAGAACTCTAGACATTGCTGGTGAGACTATAAAACAGTAAAATCATTTAGGAAAATATTTTGGGAGATGATTAGAAATTTAAACAGACATTTTATCATATGAGTCACCAATTCTACTCATAAATATGTATCCAAGAAAAGTAAAAGTATAAATTCTTACAAAGAATTGTATATGAATGTTCATATACATTCATACAGATAAGATACAGCTTATCTATAATAGTCCCCCAATCTGAAAACAAGCAAAATATTCACCAAGTGCTGAAAACAAATAAATTGTGGTACAGTCACAGAACTAGATATTCTACAGCAATAGAAGACAAATTACTGACGCCCAAATGAATTCAAGGATGCCCTCAAAGCATCATGCCAAGGAAAAAGAAGCCAAGCAAAATGATGTCATTCTATATGAATGCATTAAAATGAAATCCTACTAGACAGGAACAACTAATCTATAGGTAGGAAAAGATCAGTGATTACCTGAGCCTAGGCACAGGGAATCTGTTGATTGCAAAGAAGAACGAGGAACTTTTTGGAGTCGTAAAAATATTCTATATCTTAATTATAGTGGTAGTCACATGGGTGTGTACAATTTAAAAACACATTAAACATTATATTTTAAATAGATACATTTTACTGTAGGTAGTTTGTATCTCCATAAATTTTATTTCTTTAGAATCTCCCCCAGTTTCACTTCTCCACTATACATCTCTCTAACTGCACGTCATCCCTAGTCCAGGACAGCATAATTTACCTCTGCCATGTTTGAATTCTCTCTGCTTCTATCTTTGACATACCACAATGCATCTACAGACCAATGAGGGAGCTTTAAAACACACTGTTCTTTAGACTTAAATGTATGGCTCTTTACTGGGTCATAAATGCATTGAATGCAATTTTTAATGCAACAGGCTAGAAAAGAAAATATCAGAGTGTCTTGTGCATAACAGAGTTAAGCATATTTTCATAAAACTTGAAATATGTCTCTGTGTGTGTATTTTGGGTAGTTATCTAAAATAAAAAGCTGCAAATAGTCCTGCCATATGACCCAGCAATCCCACTGCTGGGCATATACACCGAGGAAACCAGAATTGAAAGAGCCACCTGTACCCCAATGTTCATCACTGCATTGTTTACAATAGCCAGGACATGGAAGCAACCTAGATGCCCATCAACTGATGAATGGATACGAAAGCTGTGGTACATATACACAATGGAATATTACTCAGCATTAAAAAAAAATTCATTTGAATCAATTCTACTCAGATGGACGGAACTGGAGCCCATGATCCAGAGTGAAGTAAGCCAGAAGCAAAAACAACAATACAGTATATTAACACATATATATGGAATTTAGAAAGACGGTAATGAGAACCCAGCATGCGAGACAGCAAAAGGAACGCAGATGTATAGAATAGACTCAGGGCCTCTGTGGATGAGGGAAAGGGTGGGATGATATGGGAGAATGGCATTGAAACATGTTAATTATCATATGTGTAATCAATCGCCAGCCCAGGATTGATGCTCGGGGCTGGTGCAGCGAGATTTCCCGGGGGGGAGGGAGGAGGGAGGGGGGTTCTGGAGGGGAAGCATATGTAAACCCATGGTGATATCATGTCATTGTATGGCAAAAACAATTAAAAAAAATCTGAAAAAAATGAAAAATAAAAAATAAAATATTACCGACTATGAGTTTAAACCAAAAGAAGTATGGAGATCTCTGCTTCAAATATAAATTAAGGCTTCCCTGGCAGCTCAGATGGTAAAGAATCTGCCTGCAATGCAGGAGACCTGGATTCGATCTCTGGGTTGGGAAGATCCTCTGGAGGAGGGCATGGCAACCCACCCCAGTTTTCTTGCCAGGAAAATCTTTATGGACAGAGGAACCTGAGGTCACAGAGAGTGCGACATAACTGAGCGACTAAGCACACACATGCTTAAAATGATCCAATGCCTTCCCAATAATTAAACTTCATACAAAACTTAAACCCCATGCCCTGGGCTCTAAGGTCAACTTTATAATCAAACCACATTTTAATATGGCCCCTGCTTAGTTCCCTATCCTCACCTAGCTCAACTTTTTTGTTCCCTCACTGCCTTCAAGCCTTTCGATTCTGTTTGCTATTCCATTAACACAGCAAGCTCCTTTCTGCTTTATGCATTTAATATTTCCATTATCTAGAAGCCCTACTCCAGATCATTGAATGCTGCTTTTCTTGTCAGTTTGGTCTCTGCCCCGATTGTCACCATCTCAAAGACACCTTCATTAATACCCTGTAAATTAGCCTCGACCCCAGCCCCAGCACTCTCTATGGGAACATTTTGTTTTATGTCTTTTCAGCACTTAGGTTTATGTAAAATTCGGTTTTTCATTAGCTAATCTGATGACTGTCTGTCACTCTCTCACCTATTAAATGGACTGGAAGTCTCACTCAAGATGTACTTTTTTTGTCTTCACTCCTGTATCCCTGGCACCTAGAACAACGTGTGACACATAACAGGTCCACAGTCATTTTTGTTTGCTTGTTTCTTTACTCAGTTACACTGTCAACATCACAGACCAGGTCCCTGTCATCTTGAATAATAATCAACAGAAATGGTAGAAGGAATCAGAACACTTCAAAAGACTCTAAGCACTATTTTTTTTAAATCAAACATTCTTGATTTGATGAGTATTTACTGTCTTATATATTTTCCACTCGTTATTTTATAGACTTTTCTGATGGTATTTTATACAAATAAGGTTTGCTAAAATAGGTAGATTGCTGACATTTTTGCTTCTCTGACCACAGCACCTAAATTAGCAATCCCAAATTGAATCCAAGTATAAGATACATTTTATTTGACCCACATGAAATTTTGATCCTGAAGTCAAAAGAGAATTCTCTAATCTGGAATAAGGTCTAGTCACTGACTACTTATGGAACAAATGCAAAGTTATGACTAGGTCATAAATGTTAGATTTCTCACAGACCTGAGAAGTGCCAATAAGAAGGGAATACAGACTTGAGAATCAGACGTCCTCAGTTCATGTTTTTACTCTGCCATGAGCTAAGCATGTGAGGTTGAACAAGTTATTTTAACCACACTGTGTTTCAGTTTCATCATCTCTAAAATGGGCATAATAACAGTTCACAACAAACTGTTGAAAATTCTTAAAAAGATGGGAATACCAGAGCACCTGACCTGCCTCCTGAGAAATCTGTATGCAGGTCAAGAAGCAACAGTTAGAACTGGACATGGAACAACAGACTGGTTCCAAAGCAGAAAAGGAGTACATCAAGGCTGCATATTGTCACCCTGCTTGTTTAATTTATATGCAGAGTACATCATGAGAAACGATGGGCTGGATGAAGCACCAGCTAGAATCAAGATTGCTGGCAGAAATATTAATAACCTCAGATATGCAGAAGATACCACTCTTATGGCAGAAAGCAAAGAAGAACTAAAGAGTCTCTTGATGAAAGTGAGAGAGGAGAGTGAAAAAGTTGGCTTAAAACTCAACATTCAGAAAACTGAGATCATGGCATCTGGTCCCATCACTTCATGGCAAAAGATGGGGAAACAGTGGAAACTGACAGACTTTATTTTTGAGGGCTCCAAAATCACTGCAGATGGTGACTGCAGCCATGAAATTAAAAGACGCTTGCTCCTTGGAAGAAAAGCTATGACCAGCCTAGACAGCATATTAAAAAGCAGAGACATTACTTTGCCAACAAAGGTCCATCTAGTCAAGGCTATGGTTTTTCTAGGAGTCATGTTGGGATGTGAGAGTTGGACTATAAAGAAAGCTGAGCACCAAAGAATTGATGCTTTTGAATTGTGGTGTTGGAGAGGACTCTTAACAGTCCTGTGGACAGCAAAGAGATCAAACCAGTCAATCCTAGAGGAAATCAGTCCTGAATTTTCACTGGAATGACTGATGATGAAGCTGAAACTCCAAACACTTTGGCCACCTGATGTGAAGAACTGACTCATTGAAAAAGACCCTGATGCTGGGAAAGATTGAAGGCGGGAAAAGGGGGCGACAGAGGATGAGATGGGTGGGTGGCATCACCGACTCAATGAATATGAGTTTGAGTAAACTCTTCGAGTTGGTGATGGACAGGGAGGCCTGGTGTGCTGCAGTCCATGGGGTTGCAAAGAGTCAGACACAACTGAGCGACTGAATTGAACTGAATGGAGGACAAGACTGATAATCAACAAAGTTGATAGCATATCTCTGGAAGTTAAAAGTTGAGTATGCAGGATTTAGATTTACATTTTTAATTGAAAATACTTTAGTAAACCTTCAATGATATATATATATATATATGCAAAGATATATCATGTACATCATATTTAGCATTCATATGGAAAGGTTTAGTTTGTTAAGAGACACTGACCAAATAATCTATGCCACAAAATAGAACTCTTCATAAAACACAAGTGTCAAAGTCCACATCTCATCATCTCTGCCACTTCACTTCCATGTTACAGCTGCAGTATCTAACAAACTGTATATCAAGAGTATGCTTGATGATTTTCTTTCTTCTATGGAATGACTTTTCACATTTTTTTCTTTTCAACTGTTTCATTCTATTACTCATTTTAAAAGCTTGATAAAATCATAACTCCATATATACACATCACTATGAAAACAGCACATCAAGAGCTAGCAATCTTATCTAATTAAAGAACCTGGAAGGAATATCTAACTCTCTTTCCATAAATAAGATTCTTTCTTTCTAAGCCACCAATTTAACCAGATTAAGCAGAGAGGAGAAAAAACCCAAGGCACTAATGGCATTTTTAGGAGATAAGCAAGTTTATCAGTTCTAATGATATTGAAATACTCGTGCATGCATGCTAAGTCGCTTCAGTCATGGCTAACTCTTTGTGACCTCATGTACTGCAGCCTGCCAGCCTCCTCTGTTCATGGGATTCTCCCTGATCTAGGGTTCTAGATCTACACCAGTGTCCTACATATGTGGTAATCAAAGAACTGGGATAAGTTAGGTGTGTCACATAATTCAGGGCTTGGGTCTCCTGACTCTTAGTCCAATACCACCATGCCTAACAAGTAAGCATGTTACAATATGGAACAACAGAGTGGTTCCAAATGGGAAAAGGAGTACGTCAAGGCTGTATATTGTCACCATGCTTATTTAACTTATATGCAGAGTACATCATGAGAAACGCTGGGCTGGATGAAGCACAAGGTGGAATCAAGATTTTCAGGAGAAATATCAATAACCTCAGATATGCAGATGATACCACCCTTATGGCAGAAAGTGAAGAACTAAAGAGCCTCTTGAAGAAAGTGAAAAAAGGAAAGTGAAAAAGTTGATTTAAAGCTCAACATTCAGAAAACTAAGATCATGGCATCTGGCCCCATCACTTCATGGCAAATAGATGGGGAAACAGTGGAAACAGTGGCTAACTTTATTTTCTTGGGCTTCAAAATCACTGCAGATGGTGACTGTAGTCATGAAGTTAAAAGATGCTTACTCCTTGGAAGGAAAGTTATGACCAATCTAGACAGCATGTTAAACAGCAGAAACATTACTTTGCCAGCAAAGGTCCATCTAGTCAAGACTATGGTTTTTCCAGGAGTCATGTGTGAGAGCTGGACTATGAAGAAAGCTGAGCACAGAAGAATTAATGCTTTTGAACGTGGTGTTGGAGAAGACTCTTGAGAGTCCCTTGGACTGCAAGGAGATCCAACCAGTCCATCCTAAAGGAAATCAGTCCTGAATGTTCATTGGAAGGACTAATGTTCAAGCTGAAACTCCAATACTTTGGCCACCTGATGAGAAGAAATGACTCACTGGAAAAGACCCTGATGCTGGGAAAGACTGAAGGAAGAAGGAGAAGGGGATGACAGAGGATGAGATGGTTGAATGGCATCACCAACTCAATGGGCATGAGTTTGAATAAACTCCGGGAGTTGGTGATGGACAGGGAGACCTGGTGTACTACAGTCCATGGGGTCGCAAAGAGTCAGACACGACTGAGAGACTGATGAACTGAACTGAACATGTAAGCAAGCGCTGAACACTAGCTAATCTCTTTTCCTATTGCCCCTCTTTGCACCATCATCTGTTCCTACCTCCTCCCAGTTGGCTCAGACAGTAAGGAGTAGTTCTGCAATGTACAAGACCCAGGTTTAATTCCTGGGTTGGGAAGATCCCCTGGAGAAGGGAATGGCTAATCACTCCAGTGTTCTGGCCTGGAGAATTCCTTGGACAGAGGAAACTGGTGGGTGGGCTACAGTCTATGGGGTCACAATGAGCCAAACACAACTAAGCAACTAACACTTTTACTTTTCTTTTCCAACACCAAATGAAAAATCTACTGTCCTTTCTTCTAATCTTAAGAACAAGATGTCACTTGCATTAATATTAGAGTCTGACAAAGAAGGCCAAAGTAACAATTTCTTAATAATGAATAAAATTTGTAAAACTTTGGGGGCAATATCTTTCTGATGAGCAAAGAAAATTTTGCACATAAGGAAAAGTTCATAATACTTGATTTCCCACTCTATAACAAGAACATTTTTATAGATAACCTAAGTGGACCCTTTCTTATGTATATGTGAAAATGTATAAATAGTTATGAAAAATGTGTTTTGCCTTTAACTCACAACGTTCTACATTTTCTATTTTAGAACCTCAATCATGATCTCAAATAAGAAAATGAATGGGTGGATACTTTGTAGATGGCAAAGTGGTATGTTATTTGTTATCAATAGTCTTCATTCAATCTATTACACTTAGGTCAATGGAATATAGTTTATGTGTGTGTAGAGGGGCCGGGCAGAGGGAAGAAATGGTTGCTGGTAATGGTGGTTGGAGGTAGAGAGATTGTCGAGCTAGGATCAGGCTAGTTGCTAGAGAACAAGACCAACAGTGACAAAACCGAGCAGCTAAAACTGAGTTCAAATGTGGGATCAAGGCCTGTGTCAAACAAGCCAAAACAGAGGAGGAAGCTGGGACTCAAGGATGGCACATTAGGGATGGAGTAAAGCAGTGTACAAGTGAGTAGGAAATGTAAACCAGTAACACAGCCGTCCCAACAAGTTCAGCTGAGGAGCCATAAGCAGGAATTGTACTTGCTAATGTGTACAAATTTATTTTGACATCTCTTCACAGCTAAGCTGTTGTTAGGCTAGTCCAAAGTCAAGCTGTGCTCAAAGAAGTCCACTCCTTCATTTCTCAGCATATGTGTACATATTCTGGAATAGTCTATAAAGCATTTCAAAGAAAGTTCACTTACTCTTCACCTCTTTTGCAGAAACCTTTACTGCCAAGAAATGAAATGTCTCAAAATAGCCACTGATTAGTAAACTTTCATATTTATGGCAATTTACTTCTCTTTAACTCAAAAATAAATTAAACACAAATCCATTTGCTCAAAATCATAAAGAGCAATAAGCCCATTATAGATAACAATGATCAGAATAGAGAACTATTAGTAAAGTACATCATTAGGAATCAGGCCTGTACAATTTATTAAAGAAACATTAGCATCAAAATATGAGGAAAATTTCACAATTAAAATAAATCAGTGATGTTTATTTCAAGCCTACTTAATGGCTCAGATATATTAAATAAAGATTTCAAAAATTCCAAAATCTCTTGTCATTAGCCAACTCAGATATAAGAATGCTTAAGAATTACAGTATGCAAGAGAAGTTCAATGTGTGCCTTAAGCCAAATTCAGTTAGAAAAGTATTAGAAACTACATATATTATAACATGTGCCTTAAATTGGACAGCAGCAAATATACCTTGTTATCAGGGAATCCTGGGCAATGAAGGATCTAAATTTAGATGCTTACTATAAAATAGCCCTCCCTTACTCCTTGATTTGCCTGCTGACCTGTATCTGCCTCTCTTTCATCAGACAGGCTCATATCATTGTCTTGAAATTAATTCCATTTGGCCAGACCCTGAAAATGTGTCCAGGCTTCCTGAAACCCTTCTGGGGATTGGATCTGCCTGTATACACTACTTGCCCGCTGGCTACAATTCATCCTTAGACTTATATCAGCCCAGATCCAAAATGACTTCATGGTACCACCCATCTGACACCACCCTGACACAGAAGAAACCCCAGGTGTTGGTTCCAATCTAGACTGGTTTCAATTTCAACTCGCTTTCTGAGATTTTATGATCTGGATTTGGGACTCAGTCCTACAGTCAGTAAACAGTCACTAAGCCCTGACTATTGTGGGTTAATATCCTTAGGTCAGTCAGCCCATTTGGGGTCCCAGCATGTTCCAAATAGCCCCATAAGATATCTTTGACAAGAATTCAATAGCATTAGCCCACATACTGTCATATAATTAATCCTGAACTTGACTATGAGAAGGCATGCTACAAAATTAAACAGGTTGAAAAAATTTATTCAGTCACCTGGGAGACTGCTGAAAATCAAATTTCAATAGACACTATCCATTCCACACTAACTATTTCACTTGTTGAATGGTAAGCCTTTTTTTTCCCTTAAGTGGTAGTTGGCTTAAAGCCACCATCCCCATTAGCTACATAGTTGGTGAGAAACAGTGGAAATTTTTTGTGCTGCTTATCTAGAAATCTTGCTCTCCCTTAGCTAGTCATTTGTGAGTCATTTTTTTTAAACTAATGTAAAAGTCCTTTGTTTCAATGATAGAAAAGAATTTTCTAAATTCTGCCGAATCTACACCTCTAAACTACAATTTATTAGAGTATTTTTTATTTGAAAGTCCATAAAGCTAAATCCAGGTGGAATTTACATTTTAATGTTCTGGTGGACCTACAAAAGGCTCCTCTGTTAATGTTTCATCCACATCTCTCAGGAAAGGACCCAGATTAGTTCACATGGTAAAGCAGAAAGAATAGTGGCTTTGACCAAAATGCGGCCTGAGTGTCAATCCTGGCTTTACTACTTACCTTTACAATTTAAATTACCATATAGGGTTAAATTCATCCACATGCCCATCCAATCTTTTATTTATTCAACTAACATTTAATGGAGGCCTACTAGGTTCCAGGCACTCTGCAGATACTCAGGGGTAAAGCATGAATGAAACAGACAAAAATCTCTGCTTTTCTGGTGCGTGTGTTCTAGTGGAGTCAGAGAAGTCAATGCGGCTTCCCTGGTGGCTCAGACAGTAAAGAACCTGCCTGCAATGTGGGAAACCTGGGTTCCATCCCTAGGTTGGGAAGATCCCCTGGAGAAAGGAATGGCTACCCACTCCAGTATTCTTGTCTGGAGAATTCCATGGACAGAGGAGCCTGGACGGCTACAGTCCATGGGGTCGTGAAAGAGTCAGACACGACTGAGCGACTAATACTAACAGGTGGTGATAAGGGCTATGAGAAATTGTAGATTAGAGAGGATTGGGGTGGAGGAAGCAAGCTCCACTGATAAGGTGATATTTGTAAAGCAATCTCACAAACAGGAGAGAAAAAGTCTAGTAGAAAAAGGAAACGAACACTCAGGGGCTGGATGTGTACAAGTCCCAAACCAGAGCAGTCCTTTGAGTGTCTGCAAACAGCAAAGAAACTAAGTGGCTGTAGAGGAGTGAGACAGAGGGGAGGGACTTGAAGTCAGAGGGAGCGGTGAAGCTGGTACTATTGAGCCCTGTGGGCCAATAAAGCTGTGGGCTTTTATTGTAAATCATACGGGAAGTCACTGGAGGGTGAGAATAGAAGAACTACACGGCTGATGTCAGTTTTCACAAGAATCTCCCTGGCTGCTGTGTGAAGAAAGATATACAGAAGGGTCAGCGAACACACAGGAAGATCCCTTCACAGCTGTGTCACTAATCCACGTGAAACTGAAGAGGGGAGGATGAGGAGTGACTGAAAAGTATGGATGGGTTTTGAAGCTCTGGTCAATACAATCTACTGATGGACTGGGTTTCAACACAAGTTACTTATCCTGGAACCAAAAACTTAGAAAATGATAAAGTTTCACTCCTACATTTATATATGCTCTGATACAGGCCATGGATAGGAACCCCGGATTGTACACGCTGAACACATATTTTAAGAGAAGACCTTCCTCCTCCAAAAAAGACTTGCAAAACAAAGCAATAGATGAGCATAGGGAAGAGATACCTAGGCTACCCGAAGGACCCACGTTGGGAAATGTGAAGAAAGGAACAAGGGTGACCTTGATAACACTCTAGGTCAAACACAGTCATGCCCTTTGGAGTGACAGAAGTCAGGAGTGAAGATGTGTGTGTTCAAAAGGCCAAAGGCAGAAGAAGAACTATTCTTTATCCAGAGGATTATACAACTGCTGCTCGGCTTTTAAACTCTGTTTGTCTGAGTCTATAAACACAATCCCTCCAGTAAATAGAGAGAGTGTGGAATAAACTTTTTGCCCATGCTTGAACACATTAGGCTTTTGTACAGTCTACACATTGGTGACAATTTTTAATCCCACTTCAATGGTTATAACAAATCCTGATATTGTGATTAAACATCTGCTTCTCTTTCAAGTCTTTCTCACCACTTTATACTAGCCTCTACCCGCAATGGTTGCTAAATCTTACCAATCTCAGGATAAATGTTCCAAATGTCCTTGTTGTTTTCAGGAACTATTTTACACACCTCTGTAATTCATCCTTGGACTAAACCCCTGATGAGTCAATGTCATATTACTAACCTTTTCTGTCCTCTGGAAGCGTGCCCTTCACTGCCTCAAAGTCAGTGACCTCCCATTTCTTCTCCACTTTAACTACTTTCAAGCACTTATCTGGACTTTCATCATAACTTGTTATTAACCAACATATTAAAGCTTAAACTCTTTGTAGACCCTCTCTTAGCTCTCAAACTTTTCTCTATTATCACTTTAAAAATCACATATCTACTGAACATTCTGCCCTAACTACAGGCTATAGGTTCCCTCTGTGTTTTCTGTTTATTAGACAGCAAAGAATGCATCAACTTTTCAGAGGATAATTTTTCCAATAAAGCATGAATTACTTTCCCCTCACATTTCTCTTGCATATTCCCATCTCCCAAATAGCTATATTTCCCCACTTCTAAAAACAGATTAATTTGATATATTCTTCCACTGATGACTCTATACTGCCTCTGGTCATTTAATCCAATCTGATTTAACTGCAACTATCATATACCTGCCGATCTCTTAGGCAAGAGGCAGAGAGCAAACACACTGTGTTCACAACAACTGCTTCAATACTCTAAACCTTCAGCTCCACTCATTCCACTGGCTCTTTTGACTGAACTTGTCTCCTTCTGGGAACTAACAAAATGGAAGTAAAGTTATCCTGATGGGCCTCACTACCTCATGCTGCTTCAGCAGGAATCCTGAAAAGGTCCTTTCTCCTGGTCACTTAGCCACTTTGCTTAGGCCATACTAATTCTCACCAAATGATTTTGTCAACAATAACTTGTGCAGACATGTGAAAAAAATGTGACCCAATCTGCACAGAACCCGAGTCAATACTGAGCACAATGCTTTCCTTACCATATCTGGCATTTTCAGCACTGGTTTCAGCACTTTGTAACATCTTCTGATAGTGATAAAAATTACTAAGACCATCAATTTTTAAATGAGACCAATGATGACATCATTTTTTTTCACAAAATTCTTAAGGATTTGCATTTTTAGTACCTAATATATCTGCCTATTTCTGAGATGATAAAAAAGTAATTATTATTTTCTAAATTTTTTCAAGTGTGTATGAGTTCATAAGCACATGCATATAGGCACACATAGAAGAGCTAGTCGTTACCTCTTCTATAATCATCATGCAATGGTTAAGCTAAACACTTTCAAATGTGGCTGCTAAAAGGTTTCCTAAGAAATTCTTTTAAGGCACAAGTCTGGCAGTGAGCAAAAGTACAACACAACCAAAGTGTTATATCAGGAGCCGTGGTCTTTATGTTGAACTATTTGTCATTTGTTTACAGATAGACTTTTTTTTTTAATTTATTTTAATTGGAGGCTAAGGTCAGGAAGCAACAGTTAGAACTGGACATGGAACAACAGACTGGTTCCAAATAAGAAAAGGAGTATGTCAAAGCTGTATATTGTCATCATGCTTATTTAACTTATATGCTGAGTACATCATGAGAAATGCTGGGCTGGAAGAAGCACAAGCTGGAATCAAGACTGCCGGGAGAAATATCAATGACCTCAGATATGCAGATGACACCACCCTTATGGCAGAAAGCGAAGAAGAACTAAAAAGCCTCTTTGCTAAAAGTGAAAGAGGAGAGTGAAAAAGTTGGCTTAAAGCTCAGCATTCAGAAAACTGAGATCATGGCATGTGGTCCCATCACTTCATGGCAAAAGATGGGGAAACAGTGTCAGACTTAATTTTTTGGGCTCCAAAATCACTGCAGAAGGTGACTGCAGCCATGAAATTAAAAGATGCTTACTCCTTGGAAGGAAAGTTATGATCAACCTAGACAGCATATTTAAAAGCAGAGACATTACTTTGCCAACAAAGGTCCATCTAGTCAGGGATATGGTTTGTCCAGTGGTCATGTATGGATGTGACATTTGGACGATGAAGAAAGCTGAGCGCCAACGAATTGATGCTTTTGAACTGTGGTATTGGAGAAGACTCTTGAGAGTCCCTTGGATTGCAAGGAGATCCAACCAGTCCATCCTAAAGGAGATCAGTCCTGGGTGTTCATTAGAAGGACTGATGTTGAAGCTGAAACTCCAATACTTTGGCCACTTCATGCGAAGAGTTGACTCATTGGAAAAGACCCTAATGCTGGGAAGGATTAGGGGAAGGAGAAGAAGGGGACAGTAGAGGATGAGATGGCTGGATGGCATCACAGACTTGATGGATATGGGTTTGGGTGGACTCTGGGATTTGGTGATGGACAGGGAGGCCTGGCGTGCTGCAATTCATGGGGTTGCAGAGTTGGACACGACTGAGTGACTGAACTGAATTACTTTACAATACTGTGATGCTTTTTGCCATACATCAACATGAATCAGCCATGGGTGTACACATATCCCACCATCCTGAACCACCCCCAACCAACTCCCTCCACACCCCATCCCTCTGGGTTGTCCCAGAGCACCAGCTTTGGGTGCCCTGCTTCATGCATTGAATTTGCACTGGTCATCTATTTTACAGACAGTAATGTACATGTTTCAATGCTATTTTCTAGTATTGTCCCACCCTCACCTTTTCCCACACAGTCCAAAAGTCTGTTCTTTACATTTGTGTCTCTTTTGCTGTCTTGCATGTAGGATCATCGTTACCATCTTTCTAAATTCCATATATATGCATTAATATGCTGCATTGGTGTTTCTCTTTCTGGCTTACTTCACTCTTTAGAATAGGTTCCAGTTTCATCCATCTCATTAGAATGGACTCAAATGAGTTCTTTTTTATAGCAGAGTAATATTCCATTGTGTATATGTACCTGTCAACTACAAATTGGCGTTTAGTAAGAGCATTGCTAATGACTGCACAACAAAGGCATTTGCCACCTGCCTCTATGGAGACTGAGCCCCATGCTGCTATAGCTGTTGACCTTCCAACAACCCCTGAGGGAGTTCAGGGTGGAATGAGGCACTCTGTGCTCCAGGGAATCTGGTAGGACAGGCCTTTAGATAGTTGGATGATTTTAGGAACAGATTTTATGACTTCAACCCTTGCATCTCCTTGTATCTAGAGAAGTACTAGATCCCTTCATGGTGACATCAGACCCTCATGACTAACAAAAAACCTTATGTAAATTGAGTACTTCATAGTATTAACTCCCCCTTCACCAAAACTTTGACTTTCACTATTGACTTTGCCCCACTGCCCCTTTGGAGCAGTCTCTCAGAGCTATCTGAGATGCTGCCTCCCAGGCTGCAGACCTCATTTTGCCCCAAATAAAACTTAACTCACAAGTCTCAAGTTGTACATCTTTTTCAGTCGACATACTACAACTTCCTTATCTATCCGTCTGCCAATGGACATCTAGGTGGCTTCCATGTCCTAGCTATTGCAAACAGTGCTGCAATGAACACTGGGGTACATGTGTCTCTTTCTATTATGGTTTCCTCAGTGTGTATGCCCAGCAGTGGGACTGCTGGGTCATATGGCAGTTCTATTTCCAGTTTTTGAAAGAATCTCCACACTGTTCTCCATAGTGGCCATACCAGTTTGCATTCCCACCAACAGTGTAACAGGGGTCCCTTTTCTCCACACCCTCTCCAACATTGACTGTTTATAGACTTTTTGATGGCAGCATTCTGACTGGAATGAGATAGTACCTCATAATGGTTTTGATTTGCATTTCTTACAGATAAGACTTTAATAGAAGCTAAAAAACTGTGACATCTGACTTACAGAGGTAAAAGACTTTCCTTTTACCTCTGTAATTATTGCCAATGCAAATTCAGTAGAGATATTCCAGAGAGAACCATCATGGAATGTAAGTACATATTCAGGTAAAGCTAAATAAACCATTCAGTTACCTCCTGTTGAATAAATAGGACAAAATATTTGTGGGTACTACACACACACACACACATAAACAAAGAAATTCACTCATTATATATTCTGCTGCTGCTAAGTCACTTCAGTCATGTTTGACTGTGTGACCCCATAGATGGCAGCCCACCAGACTCTGCTGTCCCTGGGATTCTCCAGGCAAGAGTACTGGAATGGGTTGCTATTTCCTTCTCCAATGACCGAAATTGAAAGGTGAAAGTGAAGTCGCTCAGTCGTATCCAACTCTTCACCACCCCATGGACTGCACCCTACCAGGCTCCTCCTTCCATGGGATTTTCCAGGCAAGAGTACTGGAGTGGGGTGCCATCACCTTCTCTGCATTGTATATAAGGCACAAATAAAATCTCAGTTTAAAATGAACACAAATTACCAATATCAAATGATAGTGAAATTATAAATGATTTTTCTCTGAACCTACTAGGACTTTTTTCCTCCACCAGAGTTTGGCCTCAGGTCAAGCAACAGGGACAGAACACAGCCCTGCCCATCAACAGAAAATTGGATCAAAGATTTACTGAACATGGCCCCACCCATCAGAATAAGACCCAGTTTCCCTCAGTCAGTGTCTCCCATCAGGAAGCTTCCATAAACCCCATCCTTATCCATCAGAGGGCAGACAGAATTAAAAACCACAATGACAGAAAACTAATCAAATTGATCAAATGGACCACAGCCTTGTCTAGCTCAATGAAACTATGAGCCATGCCATGTAGGGTCACCCAAGACAGATGAGTCAGGGCAGAGTTTTCTGACAAACTGTGGTCCACTGGAGAAGGGAATGGAAAACCACTTCAGTATTCTTGCCTTGAGAACCCCACAAACACTATGAAAAGGCAAAAAGGTATGACACTGAAAGATGAACTCTCCAGGTCAGTAGGTGCCCAATATGCTACTGGAGAAGGGTGGAGAAATCACTCCAGAAAGAATGAAGAGAGGGACTCAAAGCAGAAACAAGACACAGGTGTGGATGTGATGGGTGACGGAAGTAAGTCACTCAGGTTCACCTGGACTGAACCTGAAATGTTAGATCCATGAATCAAGGCAACTTGGAAGTGGTCAAACAGGAGATGGCAACAGTGAACATTGACATTTTAGGAATCAGTGAACTAAAATGGACTGGAATGGGTGAATTTAACTCAGATGACCATTATATCTCCTTAGAAGAAATGGAGTAGCCCTTATAGTCAACAAAAAGAGTCCGAAATGCAGAACTTGGATGCAATCTCAAAAACGACAGAATGATCTCTGCTTGTTTCCAAGGCAAACCATTCAATATCACAGTAATCCAAGCCTATGCCCCGACCAGTAACCCTGAAGAAACTGAAGTTGAACGGTTCTATGAACACCTATAAGACCTTTTAGAACTAACACCTAAAAAAGATGCCCTTTTAATTATAGGGGACTGGAATGCAAAAGTAGGAAGTCAGGAAACACCTAGAGTAACAGGCAAATTCGGCCTTGGAGTACAGAATGAAGCAGGGCAAAGGCTAATAGAGTTTTGCCAAGAGAACACACTGGTCATAGCAAACACCCTCTTCCAACAACACAAGAGAAGACTCTACACATGGACATCACCAGATGGCCAACAATGAAATCAAGTTGATTATATTCTTTCCACCCAAAGATAGAGAACCTCTATACAGTCAGCAAAAACAAGAGCAGGAGCAGACTGTGGCTCAGATAATGAACTGCTTATTTCCAAATTCAGACTTAAATTGAAAAAAGTGGGGAAAACCACTAAACCATTCAGGTATGACCTAAATCAAATCCCTTATGATTATACAGTGGAAGTGACAAATAGATTTAAGGGACTAGATCTGATAGACAGAGTATCTGATGAACTACGGACAGAGGTTCGTGACATTGTACAGGAGACAGGGATCAAAACCATCCCCAGGAAAAAGAAATGCAAAAAAGCAAAATGGCTGTCTGAGGAGGCCTTACAAATAGCTGTGAAAAGAAGAGAAGTGACAAGCAAAGGAGAAAAGGAAAGATATACCCATTTGAATGCAGAGTTCCAAAGAATAGCAAGAAGAGATAAGAAAGCCTTCCTCAGTGACCAATGTAAAGAAACAGAGGAAAACAATAGAATGGGAAAGACTAGAGATCTCTTCAAGAAAATTAGAGATACCAAGGGAACATTTCATGCAAAATTGGGCTCAATACACGTGTACCCCAATGTCCATCGCTGCATTGTTTACAATAGCCAAGACATGGAAGCAACCTAGATGCCCATCAACTGACAAATGGATAAGAAAGCTGTGGTACATATACACAATGGAATATTACTCAGCATTAAAAAAAAATTCATTTGAAGCAATCCTACTCAGATGGACGAAACTGGAGCCCATGATCCAGAGTGAAGTAAGCCAGAAGCAAAAACAACAATACAGTATATTAACGCATATATATGGAATTTAGAAAGACGGTAACGAGAACCCAACATGCAAGACAACAAAAGGAACGCAGATGTATAGAATAGACTCGTGGACTTTGTGGATGAGGGTAAGGGTGGGATGATATGGGAGAAGGGCATTGAAGCATGTTAATTGTCATGTGTCTAATCAATCGCCAGCCCAGGATTGATGCTCGGGACTGGTGCAGCGAGATTTCCTGGGGGGGAGGGAGGAGGGAGGGGGGTTCTGGAGGGGAAGCATATGTAAACCCATGGTGATATCATGACAATGTATGGCAAAAACAATTAAAAAAAAATAGGAAAAAAAAATTGGGCTCAATAAAGGACAGAAATGGTATGGACCTAACAGAAGCAGAAGATATAAAAAAGAGGTGGCAAGAATACACAGAAGAACTATACAAAAAAGATCTTAAGGGCCCAGATAATCACGTTGGTGTGATCACTCACCTAGAGCCAGACATCCTGGAATGCGAAGTCAAGTGGGCCTTAGGAAGCATGACTACGAACAAAGCTAATGGAGGTGATGGAATTCCAGTTGAGCTATTTCAAATCCTAAAGGATGATGCTGTGAAAGTGCTACACTCAGTATACCAGAAAATATGGAAAATTCAGCAGTGGCCACAGGACTGGAAAAGGTCAGTTTTCATTCTAATCTCAAAGAAAGGCAATGCCAAAGAATGCTCAGACTACTACACAATTGCACTCATCTCACACGCTAGTAAAGTAATGCTCAAAATTCTCCAAGCCAGACTTCAACAGTATGTGAACTGTGAACTTCCAGATGTTCAAGGTGGATTTAGAAAAGTCAGAGGAAACAGAGATCAAATTGCCAACATCCGCTGGATCCCTGAAAAAGTAAGAGCGTTTCAGAAATACATCTACTTTTGCTTTATTGACTATGTCAAAGCCTTTGTGTGGATCACAAAAAATTGTGGAAAATTCTTCAAGAAATGAGAATACCAGACCACCTGACCTGCTTCTTGAAAATTCTGTATGCAGGTCAGGAAGCAACAGTTAGAGCTGGACATGAAACAACAGACTGGTGCCAAATCGGGAAAGAAGAACGTCAAGGATGTATATTGTCACCCTGCTTATTTAACTTATATGCAGAGTATACCATGAGAAACCCTGGGCTGAAAGAAGCACAAGCTGGAGTCAAGATTACCAGAAGCAATATCAATAACCTCTGATATGCAGATGACACCACCCATATGGCAGAAAGCGAAGAACTAAAGACCCTCTCGATGAAAGTGAAAGAGGAGAGTGAAAAGGTTGGCTTAAAACTCAACATTCAGAAAACTAAGATCATGTCATCTGGTCCCATCACTTCACAGAAAATAGATGGGGAAACTATGGAAACAGTGATAGACTTTATTTTGCGGGACTCCAAAATCACTCCAGATGGTGAGTGCAGCCGTGAAATTAAAAGACACTTGCTCCTTGGAAGAAAACCTATGACCAACCTCGATTGCTTATTAAAAAGCAGAGGCATTACTTTACCAACAAAGGTCCGTCCGGTCAAAGCTATCATTTTTCCAACAGTCGTGTATGGATGTGAGAGTGGGACTATATAAAAAAGCTGAGCGCCAAAGAATTGATACTTTTGAACTGTGGTGTTGGAGAAGACTCTTGAGAGTCCCTTGGACTGAAAGGAGATCCAACAAGTCAATCCGAAAGGAAATCAGTCCTGACTATTCATTGGAAGGACTGATGCTGAAGCTGAAACTCCAATACTTGGGCCACCTGTTACAAAGAATCAACTCATTGGAAAAGATCCTGATGCTGGGAAGGATTGAGGGTGGGAGCAGAAGGGGAGAACAGAGGATAAGATGGTTGGATGGCATCACCAGCATGATGGACAGGAGTTTAGTAGGCTCTGGGAGTTGGTGATGGACAGGGAAGCCTGGCATGCTGCAGTCCATGGGGTTGCAAAGAGTCAGACATGACTGAGCCACTGAACTGGAACTGGAAAAATGAGCATTGTTTGTGGTAGTAATAATTTGGTAATTTTTGAGGGCTAATGACTAGACAGATCAGACCACAAAGTTAGCCCTAAAGTATTTGACTTTTTCGAATATATGAAGAATTAATGTTAAATTTTATATTTGAAGAAATTATGAAAAAAATAGCTTATATAATATTTTTACCTAGTATAACTGCATAGTGAATAAACAGTGGAGAAAAGTGATGTTTAAAATTTTACCACTAGAAAAGAATTCATCATTTAGTTGTCTGAAAACCAGGTTAAGCAAAAACAATTAGAGAAGAATACCAAATGAGTGCTTATTTTGTGCAAAAGGAATGCACTATAGTAATTTCTAAAAATCTGCTTTCCAGCCCAACTTTTTAATTACCCTGTATAATCAAATGATACATTTCCATTTAAATTTCTCAAAATATCACAAATTCATTACCTCTAAAATCAAACCAAGTGCCCAAGAGGTGACCCTTCATTGGAAAATTACAATTTTTCTTCAGTAATTAGTACTCAAGTCTCTAAACTGACACTTCATATCATATGAATATATTAATCTCCAACAGGCATTCATCTAGTGATTTTAGCTTCTGTTTATGATACAGCTATCAGATATTTATTAGAAATTGCAAGAATGGTGACTTTTTATCATTCCTCTACTTACAATAGCTGGCATTCTGTGAAGAGGAGTTTTTCTCCACTTGAACCCTACCCCAGAGAATCACTATGGATTCAGAGAATCCAGAGAATCAATATGGATTTTCATGTCTTTGTTACTCTGAATCCTCTATTAATGCCTATAACCTACATTTTATAGTACAGCTGAAATCATCTTTTCTAAAAGCAAATCTTTTCCTTTTCTTCTCTCTCACACACACATACACACATGTTTAGCACTATAAGGGCTTAGGATAAATTAAAAAAATGGCCCTTACTCACCTGGGAAGCTTTTTGTCTGCACTTGAAGCTTCCTTTGCTTTCTGGGTTCCACCTACAATGCGCCATGCATCTCCTCCTACACTGTGCAGACTGTTCCACCACTAGAATGTTCTACAACCACTTCTTCCTACTTCATTCCTATTTATCAGTTTTAGTCTTTGATCAGTCTCTTCCTCTGAGAAATCTCTTAACTATTTAATCTAACTGCAGTACTTAAAATGGTTGGATTTTACATTTATTTCATGGTCATTTGCTTTAACCCTCTTTCACTAACTTGACTGCAAGCAACATGAGGGCAAGAACAGAATCCATTGTTTTACCAGACACAGTGCCTGCAACATAGTAAATGCTCAATAAACACCTGTTGAATAAGTGAATTGTTGTTGTTCAGCCAGTAAGTCACACCCAACTCTGCAACCCTATGTACTGCAGCATGCCAGGCTCCCCTACCCTCCACTGTCTCCTGTAGTTTGCTCAAATCCATGTCCACTGAGTCAGTGATACTATCTAACCACCTCATCCTCTGTTGACCCCTCCTCCTTTTGCCTTCAATCTTTCCCAGCTATCATGGTCTTTTCCAATGAGTTGGTTCTTCATATCAGGTGGCCAAAGTATTGGAGCTTTAGCTTTAGCATCAGTCTTTCTCATGAATATTCAGGGTTTATTTCCTTTAGGATCAATTAATTTGATTTTCATGCAGTCTAAGGGACTTTCAAGAGTCTTCTCCAACACCACAATTCAAAAACATCAATTCTTCCGCACTCAGCTTTCTTTATGGTCCAATTCTAACATCCATACATAACTATAGGAATAAGTAAATCTACTGCATAGTGTCACTTTTTATTTTTATTTACCTTTTGAACTATCTAGAGACAGAATGGAAGTATCTGTAAAAATGTATAAACTATCAAAGGCCCCATGACTTATCATTGAGTCCATCTATAATTAGTTACAAAGAAAAAGCAAAGCCCCAAGTATAACAAAGGCAAAACTGCTGAACCACTGCTATAGTTTTTCTTTTTAATTAAAAGTATTTTTAGTGATCTGGATCAATGAACTACCCTGACAAAAACAGAAATACAGAAAGGCCTTTAATATGTCATCGGTCATGTCTAAAAATAACTTTCCTTTCTTCTGTAAAATAAAGAATTATCTCTTATAACAAACACATTGTATCATACCAATAGTGACTTAAGATGATCCATCAGAGCCCTGACAACTTTCTTACTCTAAAATCAGTTAAAAACTATTATTAATTCGCTTGTCTCTAAGTAGTTGTTTCTGACTGGATTTTTGAAATTTCAGTAGTGAAAACAAATTCTCAACAAAAGATAAATGTATCCTAAATTATTATTTACAAAGGTACTGTTTCTAATATCTATGCTAATATTTATCAACCTCCAGACTGATAATAGAGTTTTAATAAAATGAACCTTAATAAAATAGACTATTTTATAAAGAATTTGGTGGAGGTCACTAGGGTGTTTTTTTTCCCTGGCTGAGAGTGATCAAATAGATAGATTGGCAAAGGCACACTCATGTAGGAAAACTACTGAAACACAATACTACCCCTAGTTTGTGCTAAAATGTTCAGCTCTGGTGACACATGCCAACTAGACACATGGTAGCAGAGCCTGCTAATCACGATTACTAATACAATTTCCAGATACCACTTAAGAACAAAAAAAAACCCTGCTCTTAAAGTCTCACTATTCCTACCAAGCTGCAAGCACACAGATCATGTTGAAAGAAATGTTCCAGTCCAGGCTGGACTATTTTAAATCTCTGGTTGCCAAACAATGAAGGCTTGAATCTCTTCTCTTAGACACAAGGAGCATGAGGAAATAGTTACGTGGAGTCTGTCCCTATATGCCTTTGAGGCCTATCACAGACAATTTATGCTTGTAAAACCAAAATAAAAAAAGATGCTTTGCTTTTAGCATGTGTATCTGCTAATTCAAATTTCAGTCATATCATAAGCCGAAAGCTATAAGGTGGAGTATAAGATATCCTTCCCAAACACTGATCCATTATCACTGAGCAAAACAGTAAAATGGGTTAGAGAACTGTACACAGAGGCTCAATGTTTCTTCTGTTCTATCTCTGTAATTATAGTAAGTGGTCAAGATTTAGAGATAGCTGAGAGCAGTGGAATTTTACCAATTAAAAGAGTTACTCTGTGTATGTGTGTGTGTGTGTGTGTGTGTGTGTGTGTGTGTGTGTATGCCCTACCAGAAAAGTCCCTGATCATAAAGAAGTTTTTTCAGAAGGCAAGATAATTTTATTATTTGCAAAGTTTTTGTCACTACGTAGTGCTGCTGCTGCTAAGTCGCTTCAGTCATGTCCGACTCTGTGTGACCCCATAGATGGCAGCCCACCAGGCTCCCCCGTCCCTGGGATTCTCCAGGCAAGAACACTGGAGTGGGTTGCCATTGCCTCCTCCTACTATGTAGTAATAACATTCAAAATGGACCTGTATGAAATGACTTAATCAGGTTACATAATTGATAATACTCTATAGTTCTCATATGACTTATTTTCCTTTTTTCTACATATTCATTATGTTTTAATATATTAAGACAGTTATTGTTCCTAATACAATTGGCTGGAAATAAAGAGGAAAAAGAATCAGAGAGGATTATTTGATGTTGGATGCTGCTACTGTGGCTAAAATATTGAGCCAGTGGTTTCTGTTTTTACATAGTATTTTTGGAAACTATGTAAAAAATAAATTAGAAAAAATATTCAATTTCTTTTATAAAGGGAATATTGAAAGATTCTCACCAAGAAGTAATAACGTCTTAATCAATTAGTAAGCAATTACTTATGGAGTGTTTTCTAGATATGAGAACCACCACTCCACAGAAATAGAATAAAATTTTATGATCATCTATGTCATATTTTTTTTTCTGTTGCTTAAATCCTCTTACCCTTTCAACTCTAACACAGAGTTATCCAGCTTCTTTTTAAATATTTGCAAGGATGGAAAGTGTATTGCCTCTTAAGTAAGCCCATTTTAGTGTCAAATTTTTAAGAAATTCTCATCTCTGTTCTTATTTGTCGAGCATTCACTAAGGGAACACTATGTGCCAGGCACTGAGCCAGGACTTTAGCATGTTTCCTGCCTTTATGGGGCTTACAGTCTAGTGGGAAAGAGAAATAATCACAGAAAGTGACTTTACAATGCACCCAGTGATAAGTTATAGGAATGAAAGCAAAAGCTGGTTAGCACATGGTAAGTCCAAATTAACACAATACTGAATGAATCATTGGAGAAGTGGTGAGAGTCTATAAAATGGAAGAGAAATTATTCAGACTGGGGAATCTGGGAAGGCTTCCTGGAAGAAGTGGCATTTAAGCTAAGATCTGACGGATAACTAAGAGTTCATCTGGAAAAAATCTAGATAAAGGTCCTGAAGTAGGAAAAATCATGGCCCCTTCCATTCCTAAAATAATATGATTGGGAGTATACTGGAATGAGTATGTGTGTATGGGGTGGGGAAAGGCATGGGGTGGACTGAAAGAAGTTGAAGTTAAAGAAGCTTTGTAAGCCTAGTAAGAATATTAGATTTTAGTCTAAATAAAGTTAGGAATCTGTGGAAAGGGCTTTAGTCAAGCAGGATGAGATGGCCAGTTTGTGTGTGTGTTTCAGTCTCTTCAGTCTGCTTTCCTATTAGTTTGACCCTCACCCTGATATCTATCCCTTCCCTGGTGACTCAGAAGGTGAAGAGTCTGCCTGCAATGCAGGAGACCTGGGTTGATCCCTGAGCTGGGAAGATCCCCTGGAGAAGGAAACGGCAACCCACTCCAGTATTCTTGACTGGAAAATCTCATGGACAGAGGAGAATCCCCATGGACAAGGGAGCCTGGCAGGCTGTAGTCCATGGGTTCACAAAGAGTCAGACATGCCTGAGCAATTAACACTCACTTTCTGTTATCTATTGCTACAAAGAGTAGGTCTCATTTCTCTTTTTATAGTCATCCTTCATTCATGAAACCAAGGTAAAGGGAAGTCATAAGACCTCAGCAAATGTGGCCAGGATCTCAGGGAAGGCTCTGTATGGTGATCATGCAAATTCCAAGTACTCCCAGGGCACAGCTGAGTCCCCAGTGAATTCTGATCCAGTCTACTGATCAACCCACTGTCTTATAAGCCTGACCGGAGGCCACTATCCAACTACCCAACTTGGACAGTTCTGTCAGGAACTGATGTATTGTTCTTAAGAGACCACAGTTATATACCTAGAGTTGACAGCAAAGTGTGACTGCAATTAACTACTTTAAACCATTAAAGGTGACATTTTCCAAAGGTATACTTTCTAAGATAATTAACTTCTAGGGATCTAGTATACAGCATGGTGACTACAGTTAACAACAGGTTTATTATACATGTGAAAGTTTCAAGAAAATAACCCTTCAAAATTCTCACCACAAAAACATAAAAACCTAATTATGTGAGGTTATCAATGTGTTAACTAACCTTACTCCAGCAACCACTTCACTGGATAGAAGATATATATATCTGTGTGTGTGTGCTTTGTGTTTATATATATATATATATAACAAATTAGCACACTGTACACTTAAAACTTGCACAACTTTATATGTTAATTATGTCTCAATAAAGCTGGGGGACAAGGTGACACTTTCATACCTGAATTATGAATTTAACTCATATTATTTTGTAAAGGTATTTTCTATCTTTGACATATTCAATATGCTCTAAAGACTAAAAATTGCTTAAACTAAAAAAAATCAATGTGCACACTGAAAATGCATAAATTTGGAATTCAAATCTGAAAATACTGACCAATTACCCTCTCTCTAGTTTCTGAAATAAAAATCAAGCCTGCTTCTTGGATGATTACATTGCAAGGACTCAGCACTGCTATATAAAAACACTGTAAAGTAGGTCCTTTCTTAGAAATGGAACAGACAAAGTCTTTCATTTATTATTCATGATGCTTTGTGCCCATGTCAACTCCTGATTAATAATTAAAATTCATCTCATTACAGAAGATTTCATTACAGGATAATTTAATTAAATGATGAATTGGCTCCCAGATGTTACCTTCTCTGCCATCTTTTAAATAATGCTGATGATGACACAGGGATTCGCTAAGTATCGGTCAAGCCTTAAGAAGATAAATTATTTATAGGGTTCTGTCATTCTGCCAACAATAAATGATGCTGATCACACCTATGCATTATCTTTATTCAAAGTCACATTTTCCCAAGATTTCTGTTATTTTCACAGAGTTTTTTTAATATCCACTGGGAATTTAGGGCTATCATTTTGTCAGTCATAAAAATGTGATTGGTGAAAATTTTAAGTCACAGAATCTATTTGTTTTAAAGGAGAAGTATACAAAAGAATCTCAGAATTTAAAATCTGAAACTTTGCCTTTAAAATAAACAATGAGAGGGAATGTATTAATATTTGCACTTTAGCAGCAAAAAAAATTCAATTATGAAAAATAATCATATAGCATTAGGAATAAAACTTCAGAATTTTGTTTGATTTCATTATATAAACTACCTAGTAAGAAAAGAATCTCACAAAGTCACTGTATTTTTTTCAACTTGCCATGAACCTACATAAAGTACAATTTTAAGGGCTTCCAGTTACCACATACTTCACTGTCATACTGCTTTCGTTTCACTTTGCAAAAGACAATATGCTGATAGATCAGCATAAGAAGAAATAAAACTCATCAAACTAGACTTTTAGGGGATGAAAACATTAAAGAGACATTTCTTTATTAACATGGTGTATATCTGAGCTTTTTGAAAGGCATAGGGTATGACAAAATTATCAGCCAAACACATAAGTTTTAATTGTTTTGTTTTGTTTAAGAATTTTGATCCAAATAAATATATCTATATGTTAAAATCTCAGGCTAAGACAGTTTCAGATTTTTTTGTTATTTATGCTGGTAGAGGGCAGATTTTTCTTAAATGCAATTTAGAAAATTACAGAATGTGACATAATCTTTCAATGAAAGAATGCATTGCTCAAAAAGATAATGTACTCCAAAATTCATAGTAACACTATTTTAATAGCCAAAATATGGAAGCATACTAAATGTCCATCAACAGGTGAGTGGATAAAGATGTGGCATATATACATAAAATGGAATATTACTCAGCCATAAAAAGAATGAAATATTGCCATCTGCAGCAGCAAGGATGGACCTAGAGATATCATATTAAGTCAGAGAAAAATACATTATATCATATCACCTATATATGGAACCTAAAAAATAGGGCAAATGAACTTACTTACAAAATAGACACAGAATCACAGACACAGAAAACAAACTTGTGGTTACCAAAGGGAAGGGAGTGAAGGGTTAAGTTAGCTGCTTAGGATTAACAGAGACACACTACTATATATAAAATAGATGAACAACAAGGTCCTATTGTAGTATACAGGTAAATATATTCAACATCTTATAACAACCTATAATAGAAAAGATTATATGTACGTATAACTGATTTACTTTGCTGTGCCCCTGAAACTAACACATTGCGAATCAACTCTACTTCAATTTTAAACAATGGCATTTGCAATGTTTTAGAAGTATAACATATAACATACATATAATAAAAAACATAAACCTTAAAAAATGTATTGCTTCAGTAGTGTCTTTTTTAAAAAAAAACTCATTGTAGTTAATAGACAGGCTGATTTATAACTACAGAGCAACCAATTGTACTGTGATGTCTTTGATATACTCTATTTGCTGGCTAATCAGCAATATAACTGTTATCACCACATCACAGAGGTGGATCATATCTCTAAAGGCTCCTTCTAGAAGTCTAACTTCTAACTGGTGTATGAATTCCCTCAAATCCAATGAGGAGACAGTCTCAACTTGAGTATCTCTACCAGTACCACACTCAACAATTTTTCAAGGCAGCCTGCTTCATTTTCAGTCAGATGATAGGATTAGAAAGTTCTCATATAGGCCCTTTTTGAATGACTTGAGATTTTCCACTCCCCTTTTCTCCCTCATTCTCTCCCTCCTACTGTACTTTTTTCATTCAACAGGCATGTTCCCATCTCTGGCCAACCTGTTCCACCTTCCTTGGAGAGTTCTTGTTTATTCCTTTGCAACCCAAGTTCTTTCTCTGTCAAATCAGGTATTTTCTCCTTTAGAGTTAGGAGTGTTAGGAGTTAGGAGTTGATCTCAAACACAGCTCTTCAGAATTCTTTGCTATCATGTCACCATTCACTTCCACAAATACTGCTTATTAACCTTCGTGTAGTTGGTATCATGCAGATTTACATGCAGGTATATATTCTACAACAATGTCAGGTCTCAAACAAATAAAACAGAAAATTTGTGGGGAAAATGTTGTCTTTTGAAGAGACCAAGCATTTAATTTTACCAATATGAAATGGGAATAGTGTTACAAGACATATGACTACATATGCAATGTAAAATCAGTCATGAACATGCAGAGGTCTCACAAAATTAAGTTAATAATTCAAGCAAGACTGGATGTTTTCAGGACTTTTTATTAATTGATTTTTGTGATTTTTTCTTCCATAATAAAAAGGCTAAGGTTTTCTAAAAATAAAAAAATAGGTAAAGTGATCATTTGTCCAATTTCTCAGAATTTCAGCTCTCTCAGGAGGAGTTACATTGTAATTTTTTATATTCCTCTTTAGTATCTGTAAATGTTTTATAGTATTTACTCAATAGGTATGGGCTTTAGACTATGAATGGACTTGATAATACAGAATAAGACTCCTAGGGTAGATATTATTTTTACTGGGAAACAGAAATGTGGAAAACAAACTCAAGTTTTAAAATTTTGAAAAGTTTGGATGGTATAAAAGTAAATCCCATCACTGAATTACAGTATACTAGAATTAATTGTCACCATTGGAAGAACTAGGAGAGGTTGTTGCTTAAAATACTTTTTAAAGATTTGGATAAACAAATGAAAGATACTTGAGAAGTAAGATAGTATCATTGACTCAATGGACATGAGTTTGAACAAATTCCGGGAGATAGTGGCCTGGCCTACTGCAGTCCATGGGGTCACAAAGAGTCAGGTATGACTTAGTAACTGAATAACAACAGTTTGAAAATTATTGAGTAGAAAAAAGTCTACAAGCTCAACCCATATGGAAGTGACATTAACTAGTTTATAGTCTCTAGGAGTTTTTTCCATTTCAAATCTCCCAAACCACTCAACCTGTCATCTGGATGATTGCAGTGGCCTTGAATCTGGTCTTCAAGGATCTAGTTTTTCCTCTCTGGCCACATACATATGAAAGAGACTCTACAGACTGATCCGTAAGAAAAGAATTACTATTACTCATTATCATTTCCAGAAATTTTCTGATATAAAAGAGCAGCATTGAAACATATAAATTACCATATGTAAAACAGATAGCCAGTGGGAATCTGCTATATGACACAGGGAACTCAAACCCAGTGCTCTATGACAACCTAGAGAGGTTAAGATGGGGTGGGAGGTTAGAAAGGGAGTGTATATGTGTATACCTATGACTGATTCATGTTGATTTGAGGCAGAAACCAACACAATATTGTAAAACAATTACCCTTCAAGTAAGAAAAATAATAAATAATCACTAGTCTCTTGTACACGCTCACTTACTGAACTATATCAAGAATTTTGACTCTAGAATTGTAAAAGACAATTTAGAAGCCAAAAAACCTTCTAGCATTTTTTTTTAATCACTGAGGTAAACCAATACTTTTAGCCTTTCCTTTTTTTTTTAATCTCCAGTGAAACTCAAATTCTTCCCTATGTTGCTCCCAATGTATCATGACCAATATGGGATCCCGCTGATCTTTCACTGGTTTTAATTGATCTGTAATATCTTGCAGCACAAAATTGAAGGTTCTCTGAATAATAGATCTTAAAATCAATATTACTGTTTCATTTGTATTTAATAATAACTATAAAATGTAGGGATTTAAACAAAAGATCAAATTACATATCACTACACTGAAACTTAGGAACATAATGTCTACTTTGACATGACTCATGCTGGGCCAACAGTGAGGCATGAATCTTCAGCAGCAGGTGCCCTTGAAGGTCAAGAAACAAGGAGTATGGGCACCAACGAGAGAGCTCAAGGAGGCTGGGTTCAGGCAGGTACTGAGAGCCCAAAAAGGTCAAGTGACAGAACAGGCAGAGCCACAGACCAGGATGCCACCAGTATTTAAAGAACAAAGGAAGTCATCTCACTACCGATTAAGCAGCACTTTGGCCACAATGAAGGAATAAAGGAGATAAGTCAGATTCCTTGAGAAGAGTGGATCACCCGGTCCAACCAAGCAGGCAAGATTCCAGTCCAAACAAAGCAAGAGAACCCTCTAAACACAAGAGGGGAGAAAGGGTCTAGTTCTGCGGGTGCAAAGTCCTGCCTAGTGCTGACCTGCCCTACTGGACACCACTGACAGCAGGAGAACTCATCCCACACATGAAAGCTTAAGGCTAACATCTCCCAGCACACGTGAAGCCCTTGTAAAGACTGGTTCTGGATGGGGGCTGTCTGCACATCGCTGCCTCTACCTGTGAGAGGACAGAAAGGAAGGCAGAGGCTTCACTCATATTCCCAAGTCTGAATCCTCAAAGAGACATGGAAGTACCCCCGGGGTCATCCTAGGAAAGGATCTATAAAGAATAAGAGGCAAAGAGGCAGACCCTCAAACAGAAACTTGCAGATACAGCATTACAACAGAACAGTAAGGCAGGTGGGTGAAGCTAGAGAAGGTTTAGTTAATCACTTGTGAAAGGTTCATGGCTGCTGGGGGTGTGAGAGGGGGAGGGTTTGAGGTCAGCAAATCTACTTCCTGTTTTGCTACAGCTGAGCTAGCAGAAAATAGACAGCCACTCCATTCTTTTACCCACTGCCTACATCTGCTTTCTCCTACAAAGGCAGACTGAGTCACTGCAACAGGACAATATGGCCAAAAAGCCTAAAACATTTAGTATCTGTCCCTTTACACAAAAAAGTCTGCTGATCCCTGCCTTAGGGAAATACTAGTCAACAGACTGGTTCCAAATAGGAAAAGGAGTATGTCAAGGCTGTATATTGTCACCCTGCTCATTTAACTTATATGCAGAGTACATGATGAGAAACGCTGGGCTGAAAGAAGCACAAGCTGGAATCAAGATGGCCAGGAGAAATATCAATAACCTCAGATATGCAGATGACACCACCCTTATGGCAGAAAGTGAAGAAGAACTAAAGAGTTTCTTGATGAAAGTGAAAGAGGAGAGTGAAAAAGTTGGCTTAAAGCTTAACTTTCAGAAAACTAAGATCATGGAATCTGGTCCCATCACTTCATGGCAAATAGATGGGGAAACAGTGGAAACAGTGCCAGATTTTATTTTGGGGGGCTCCAAAATCACTGCAGATGGTGATTGCAGCCATGAAATTAAAAGATGCTTGCTCCTTGGAAGGAAAGTCATGACCAACCTAGACAGCATATTAAAGAGCAGAGACATTACTCTGCCAACCAAGGTCTGTCTAGTCAAGGCTATGGTTTTTCCAGCAGTCATGTATGGATGTGAGAGTTGGATGGTGAAGAAACCTGAGCACTGAAGAATTGATGCTTTTGAACTGTGGTGTTGGAGAAGACTCTTGAGAGTCCCTTGGACTGCAAGGAGATTCAACCAGTCCATCCTAAAGTAGATCAGTCTTCGGTGTTTATTGGAAGGACTGAGGTTGAAGCTGAAACTCCAATACTTTGGCCACCTCATGCGAAGAGTTGACTCATTGGAAAAGACCCTAATGCTGGTAAGGATTAGGGGTAGGAGGAGCAGGGGACAACAGATGCTGGATGGTATCACTGACTCGATGGACATGGGTTTGGGTAGACTCCGGGAGTTGGTGATGGACAGGGAGGCCTGGCGTGCTGCTATCCATCGGGTCTCAAAGAGTCTGGCACGACTGAGTGACTGAACTGAACTGAATTCTGATTATGACAAAATGGTCTACACCAATAAGATATGTTACTTCAGTTCTGTCTTTATGTATGTTTTTCCCTACTTCATCAACATTTACCTTCCATAATATGCTCTATATGTTTCCAAGAAAAAACTAACAAAACTTAAAAGACTTACTAATTTAACTTTTAATAATTGGCTTATTTTCTAGTAAAAAGCTTTTATCATTTTCATCATCATTATTATCAAGACATATATTCAAGAAAGTCCATGTAATTTTTCATTTGACAAGTACTTGTTGCTCAGTCGCTAAGTCGTGTCCTACTCTTTGCGACCCCATGAATCGCAGCATGCCAGGCTTCCCTGTCCTTCACCATCTCCCAAGGTTTGCTCAAACTCACGGCCACTGAGTCAGTGATGCTACTCAACTATCTCATCTTCTGTCATCTCCTCTTCCTCCTGCCCTCAATCTTTTGCAGCATCAGGGTCTTTTCCAGTGAGTCGGAAATAAGTATTTACTGAAAACTTACTCTGTCACTAACTATGCTAGAATCCAGATTAGATCAGAAAAATAACCTAGTGTTGGTTTTCTACCCTCTCCCTTTCATAAGTACCTCTTTCCCTAATAAAATAGAAGTAATGTATATATTTATTTTACATAAAATAATTCATAAAACTAAAACATATGATTATATGAAAGAAGCATTTCTAAGTTGAGTTCTTGGAAACGGTTGATGGTTAAGTATTATTTGACCCTTTTCTCACCACAAAAATATCAGAAACAAAAACCAAAAAAGCCTTAGAATTTTAAATCTTCAAAAATTTTAGATTTCTCAATCTTCTTCAAAATTATAGAAACTGAAATGTTATTGTATATAAAACTGACTATAGACACTGCTTAAAATTATTTTTTTGGGGGTAGAGTACAGTATAAGTTTTCTGTCATATTAAGAGACACACTGCAAAACAAATATTGCACTTTTTCAAATTTAAGGATTTAAACTATGTTTCTACTAAGAAGCTTCAGCAAGATCTGACTGCAGTAGAGAGGTTATATAAATTATATATGAACTGGTATCCAATTTTCAACTCATCTTTGAAAACCTGAGGAGCTGATTTTCAAAATTAGAAAATAAATCAATAATATTTGAACTTGTTCAGATGAAGGTGGAAATTTCTTTAAAAATTAATGGATGAGTTTTAACCTCAAAGATGTCCTTTTATTATCTGAGAAATAAGAGCAGCTACCCAGATAGATCTAGATACCCCAGCAAACAGCTTCTTGTAGATGTGTTTGAGCCACCTCTTCCTGATATGTACCTTATCACCTGAGGAGAGACTGAAATATCGCTAAGATCACAGAAACAATGGTGGTGATTTTATTATTTAACACATAAAACCTAGCTATTGAAAAATAAGTTTTCACAAGTACTGACCCCTGACACATTTACTCCTAATTCCTCTTCTTGCTCTTTCTGTCACACACACGCGCATGTGTACATACAATAATAATCTTTGATTATACAATAGAACCACATTATCAACCATTAACTTACTACATGTTAAAAATGCACATTTATACTTAGTCACTTGGGGATACTAATAATTCCAATTTTCATAAGAAATGAAAGTACTTTCTTTGGATTTTATAACTCTTTCAAGTTAACCAAAGTTTACAGAATTTTTCAGCCTCTAATTCAGATGGATTATACTACACCTTTATTTTTAAAAAATGGAAAGACCCAGTAGCAGGACCTTTTCACTATTGCTGAAATTCAAACTCAGAAACCTAGGCAACACTCTGCAGAACTCTCCTTGGAGTCACTTTAATTCTTAATGTCTTAATTACTTGCACTTATTAAATAATTGAAAATCTCTAGCAAACAAAAGATGAGATGGCTATCCTTCTCCCTGACCAATATGATGATAGGCGCTTATTCGAAAAAAAGGGAAACAAGAATTATGGTGGTTTGGGGAGATGTTCTAATGAGTAGAAAAATGTGAAGTCTGAATTAATCATTTTTTTTGAAACTTACACATACACACACACACACACACAGCTTTTATACTGGCATATATTAGATATAAACATATAGAATGAAAATGTTCTGACTGATAATACTTACACTTAGAAACAGGTACTAGAATCATCAATTCTCAAATTCAGCAGGTTAATTAGAGATCAGTTTGTTGTATTTCATCAGTAGCAGGCATGTGTAATACATATGTAAATTCTATAAGGCACAGCAAGTTTAAATGTATTTGTAAAATATAATTATTTTATACTATTAGTTTTAGTTAAAGTTCCATATATTGGTTCATTCATTGTTCATTTAGCATTTCCAAGGCATAATCCTTCCAAATTTCTTTTCTATATGTCTATTCACAAGATTCATTGGCAATTAAGTTATAATACTCAAGGTGTAGTCACATCATATAATGTGTATCATATAAAAGTCAGTACAACTTTACCTCAGAATCAGCTCCTACTACTACATGCTGATACGGATACCTTTGAAAAACAGCCTCAACTATCATGAGATTGAGTTTTATAAATATTTTAAAGAGGGAATTGTAAACATTAGCAAAATAATGAATAAAATTAGCTTCACTTTTATTCAGTCCAAGTGTTCAAAATCTTCTGGCTTTTGTAATTATAGTCTAATCATGTCTTTCTTGTAGAAAAAGCCATCTTATAATTCTGAGTACAAACAACAATGGAAGATTATCTATAAAACTAAGTCACAAATATTTATATAGAAAAATTAAAGGTGAACAGTCTTTTATAGAACAATGATTATACAACTCAATTTATCTGTAGAGACTTCAGTTTAGTTATTATTTTATATTACTACTTGTAATAGTAATTGTTGTAATAATAGTAACTACTTGTAATAGTTATTGTCCTATATTACTACTTTTAAAATATTTATAAATCTCAATGTCATGATAGTTGAGGCCGTTTTTCAAAGGTACCCATATCAGCATGTAAGTAGCAGGAGCTGATTCTGAGGTAAAGTTGCACTGACTTTTATATGATACACATTATGTGATGTGACTACATCTTGAGTATTATAAGATAATTGCCAATGAATCTTGTGTCTTTTTCTACTCAAAAGATTCTTCATTTAAATAAATGAAAAAAATAGACATTCAATACAAATAATCAATATTGCTGCTGTTCAAACACTCAGTTGTGTCCAACGTCATGTGACCCCCACGTGCTACTGCAGCACCAGGCTTAACTGTCCTTCAGTATCTCCCAGAGTTTGCTCAAACCCACGTCCATTGAGTCAATGATGTCATCCAATCATCTAGTCCCCTGAGGCCCTTTTCTCTTCCTGCCCTCAATCTTCCCCAGCATCTGGGTCTATTCCAATGAGTCAGCTCCTTTCATAAGGTTGCCAAAAGACTGGAGCTTCAGCCTCAGCCTCAATCCTTCCAGTGAATATTTAGGGTGGATTTCTTTTAAGATTGACTGGTTTGCAATCCCTGTTGTCCAGGGACTCTCAAGAGTCTTCTCCAGCACTACAGTTGGACAGCATTAATTCTTCAGCGCTCAGCCTTCTTTACGGTCCAGCTCTCACATCCATACATGACTACTGGAAAAGCCATAGCTTTGAATGCATGGACCTTTGTCAGCAAAGTAATGTTTCTACTTTTTTAATACACTGTCTAGGCTTGTCAGCTTTTCTTCCAAGGGGCAAGCATCTTTTAATTTCATGGCTGTAGTCACTGTCTGCAGTGATTTTGGAGACTAAGAGTCTGCCATTGCTTCTATTTTTCCCTGTCTGTTTGCCAAGAAGTTACGGGACCAATTCCATGATCTTACTTTTTTGAATGTTGAGTTTTAAGCCAATCTTTTCACTATCCTCTTTCATCCTCGTCAAGAAGCTCTTTAGTTCCTCTTCAATTTCTGCCATTAGGTGGTGTCATCTGCATATCTGACATTACTGATATTTCTCCCAGCAATCTTGACTCCAGCTTGTGCTTCATCCAGCTCAGTATTCTGAATGATGTACTCTTTATTTAAGCTAAATAAGCGAAGTGACAATATACAGCCTTGAAGTACTCCATTATCAATTTTGAACCAGTTTGTTGTTCCATGTCCAGGTTAATTGTTGTTTCTTAACCTGCATACCAATTTCTCAGGAGGCAGGTAAGGTGGTCTGGTGTTCCCATCTCTTTAAGCATTTTCCACAGTTTGTTGTGATTCATACAGTCAAAGGTTTTAACGTAATCAATGAAGCAGAAGTAGATGTTTTCCTGAAATTCCCTTGCTTTTTTGATGATCCAGTGGATTTTTGGCAATTTGATCTCTAGTTCCTCTGCCTTTCATAAATCCAGCTTATACATCTGGAAGTTCTTGGTTCACATATTGTTGAAGCCTAGCTTGAAGGATTTTGAGCATTGCCTACCTTTTTACTTTTCCTCAATAATTATTCCCCAAATATAGTCTCAACTTCCAATCAACATACTTCCATATATTGAATCACTGACATAACTTTGCTGGCTCAAAGATAGTAACAATGATCAACACAAAAAAATATAAACTCTTAAAGCCATAATAGCAATTTTCTAAATGTAGTAAGCATCTTTAGGCAAGAAATGGAAAAGTATTAGTAAGAAAGGCAGAAGCCATGTACCTACTCGCCTCTACATCTGGAAACAAGTGGGAAAACCTATGGCCTCTAAGTCTAGAAGCAGAGGGGACTTAGGCTCTTAAGCAGCACAGAATCAGGGTCCACACCCAGAATTACTAATTGAAATTATAAGCTAAGTGAGGCTCAAAGGCCTCTTTCATATCCAGTTTCACTTATTTGTGAAAGAATGCTTAAAAAAAAAAAACCAACCTTTTGCAAACAATCCATAGAAATTGAAAAAGAACAGAAGATACAAATATTACAAACTGAGAATACTGAAAGAAAATGTAAAATTTTTGTTGAAATAAATAGACATTACAGAACAATGAGAGGTCCAACCATATATCTGATATGAGTTGTAGAAAAAATTATAAATATATTTTATAGATAAATATATATAGATCATCAATAATATATCATAAAAGTTTTTGGAGATATAAAAGTAAGGATTTTGAAAAAATTATATAATTTTTCAGATTTATAATTTAGCCTGAATATGATATTGGATGGGCTTCCCAGGTGTTCAGTGATGAAGAATCTGCCTGCCAGTAGAGGAGACACAGGTTTGATCCCTTTGTCAGGAAGATTCCCTGGAGGAGGGAACGACAACGCACTCCGGTATTCTTGCCTGAAAAACCCCATAGACAGAGCTGCCTGAAGGGCTACAGTCCAAGGGCATTGCAGAGAGTCAGAAATGATTGAGCAACTAAGTATGTACGCTCACAACATACATGATAAAGCTAAATCTACATCTAGATATAGCACAGTAAAATTGCAAACAACAGATTAGTAAGTATCAAAAGTCACTAGAAAGAAAAAGAAATAGCAGATTATTGACAAAAGAACAGTCATTAGAATGACAGGAATTTCCATTCAACTATAGCCATCATTAATTTATTCAAAAATATTCTATTTTTTTCTGTGCTCCAGGCAGAAGACAAGAGAATAACAAATTTAAAGTAGTAGTAAGGAGAAAATAAATGTTAATTAATAATTTTATACCCAGTAACTTATTATTCAAACAATGAAACTTTTTAAAAGTCCCCCTTAGACCATCATTGAGGCAATTACCTAAGGATATACTTTTGTATATAGAAAAATACCACAAAGATGCAATAAAATCAAAGAGAAAAATATACTGTAAATTTAATCAACAATTTACTGTAAAATAATAACTAAATATATTCCATCACAAAAAAGTAAAACTGAAACTTTAGTCAATATTAACAATGAGAATCACCCATTGAGCATTTATAACATGACTAGGTACACTCAGGACAAAGATATAAGTACAGATGAGCTTCAAACTTAAAAATGTATAATAATTTATGTATATTTAAGAAGTAAAATGATCCCTAAAGAAGCACTACAATGTATAGCTTTCAAATAAACACAGAAAAAGTAAAACAAAATATACCCTCAGCAATACAGGAGAGTACAGAAAGGGGGGAAAAAAGGTACAAAACAAAAGAACGATAATTGAAAACTCAAAAAGAAAATATAAATAAATATACCTGAAAACATAATACTTTATAAAGTCGACAATAAAGTTCCTAATTCAAAGATATGAATTATTGAAGCTATCTGAAAATTAAGAAATCAAGATTATTCTTCTTCAAGAGATATCCCTAAAATAAAACCATGAAAAACAGTTGTTTTAAAAATGAGAGAATGGGAATGAAAACAGGAACACTGAACAAACACTAACCAAAAACAGAGCTAATACAGTAATGTTATGAAAAAAGAAAGTTTAAAAAACATTAACAGGGGTAAAAAGATATATTGTCCACTAACAAAAAGGAAAATCCACCAAAAACATATAATAATGATGAACTTGTATGCACATGCAACATAATTTCAAAACACACAAAGTAAAACAAAGTCACAAAGTAAAAAACAATAATAATAAATTGCAGATGCACAGTCTTGAAGGGAGATGCTTACTCCTGCAGTTTCATGGCAATTCATTATATCTAAATTTTGAGTGTTAATCTAAGCACAGAGGCACAATCCTCGACTTGTTTCTAGACCTGAAATTCTCTACCATTTGAAAAATATCACCAATATGGATATCCTCAAGATTTAAGTAAATCCCTGAGACTAAAAAATAGAAAAAGCCCACCCAAGAGCTTTGAAGAGAGGCTTCCTAGTGTCTAAAATTCAGTAGGGGATTTGGAAGAGGGGAAGTGTGGATAGGATTTTATTATGCACAGTCCTCCGAAAAGGAAGACTGATGAGATGGCACAGCCTTTGAGCTGCCTGTTACTTGTGCAGTTAGTGAAAATGCTTTATATGTGCCTCCTGTAAGGAGATTCACTGCTTGGACACAACTCCACAGATTCATTTTAGAAAAAAAAATGGTATTTTATGCTCATATGATCACATTCATACAGTGCTGACTGCATTTAAACAAAAACTGAATGATCCCAAAGGCAGTGAGAGAAGAAAGTAGAAACTGAATTCCAGGACTAAGAGGAAAATTCAAAATTAGAGACACTTAGATAAAATTAGAGTATAATAATAGGTAAAAATAAGCACAAATAACATCCATAAATTGTATCGATAGTGGTATACAAAATGTTCACATATGTTGGGTGTTTAAAAGCACATGCCAAAGTCCAGGATACTCTGGTTGGTGAGAAAAACATATTTCCTTCTTGATCTGGAACATATGGACAGAAGAATAAAAAGAGCATCTGAAAACAGAATAAACCAAGTGCAAGCTTTATCAGATAAGAAGTACAGAGAAGGCACAAAGGTGGACATAAAGACGTCACAGGAACTAGGATGTGAAAATAAATTGGACAACCAAAGAGATTCCATTAGTTTTTGCCTACTTCCAGAGACAAACCACAATTTTCTCTAACAGTTGATTCACTGCCAGGAAAATCTTTACATGGAATTCTAAACAATCAGTTCAGTGTAGTCATTCAGTCGTGTCTGGCTCTTTGCGACCCCATGGACTGCAGAACACCAGGCCTCCCTGTCCATCACCAACTCCCGGAGTTTACTCAAACTCGTGTCCATTGAGTTGGTGATGCCATTCAACCATCTCGTCCTCTGTCATCCCCTTCTCCTCCTGCCTTCAATCTTTCCCAGCATCAGGATCTTTTCAAATGAGTCAGCTCTTGGCATTAGGTGGCCAAAGTATTGGAGCTTCAGCATCAGTCCTTCCAAAGAATATTCAGGACTGATTTCCTATAGGATGGACTGATTAGACCTCCATGCAGTCCAAGGGACTCTCAAGAGTCTTCTCCAACACCCAGTTCAAAAACATCAATTCTTGGGCACTCAGCTTTCTTCACCATCCAACTCTCACACCCATACATGACTGCTGGAAAAACCATAGCCTTCACTAGGTGGACCTTGGTTGATAAAGTAATATCTCTTTTAATATGATGTCTAGATTGATCATACGTTTCCTTCCAAAGAGTAAGTGTCTTAATTTCATGGCTGCAGTCACTGTCTGCAGTGATTTGGGAGCCCAAGAAAATAAAGACTGCCACTGTTTCCACTGTTTCCCCATCTCTTTGGCATGAAGTGATGGGATCAGATGCCATGATCTTAGTTTTCTGAATGTTGAGCTTTAAGCCAATTTTTTTCACTCTCCTCTTTCACTTTCATCAAGAGGCTCTTTAGTTCTTCACTTTCTGCCATAAGGGTGGTGTCATCTGCATTTCTGAGGTTATTGATATTTCTTCAGGCAATCTTGATTCCAGCTTGTGCTTCTTCCAGTCCAGAGTTTCTCATGATGTAAACTACATATAAGTTAAACAAGCAGGGTGACAATATACAGGCTTTACGTACTTTTTTTCCTATTTGGAACCAGTCTGTTGTTCCATGTCCAGTTCTAACTGTTGCTTCCTGACCTGCATACAGATTTCTCAGGAGGCAGGTCAGGTGGTCTGGTATTCCCGTCTGTTTAAGAATTTTCCAGTTTGTGGTGATCGACACAGTGAAAGGCTTTGGCATAGTCAATAAAGCAGAAATAAATGTTTTTCTGGAACTCTCTTGCTTTTTTGATAATTCAACGGAGTTTGGCAATTTGATCTCTGGTTCCTCTGCCTTTTCTAAAACCAGCTTCAACATCTGGAAGTTCACGGTTCACATACTGTTGAATCTAAACAATCACCAAAGTGTATTCAGCTCTAAACTTCTGTTTCTGAATTTGTGATAATTCTGTTCACCTCTTCCCCATTATTTAACGTTCAGTGGAATCAGCAAACAATAACCAGTCACACTCACAGAAAATTCCAACAATTACCACAAATCAGATGTAAATTGTTCACAAAATGTCATGCTTCAGAAAAAAGCAATTCCAACTGAACAACCATATGTGAAGAAACAAAGCATTAGTACATCATCACCCTGAACTGTAGATCAACAAATACAAGTTAACTTCTACAAAAGCATATAATCTAAAAACTCCATGAAAAAAACAAGTGTAATTACAAAATAGTGAGATAACAATCTTATAAGAAATAAATGATACATGAATGGACAGATTGATGGATGGATAGATGATTAAGGGTGAGACTGAGAATGGTTATATAAAAATTTACATGAATATATACCAAACTATCATGTGGATATCATGGAGGGACCAGCAGTAAGAAGGGACCAGAACATGATGAGAAGGTCATTCTCCTTCATTTCATTTACTTAAGAACAGTTTGACTCTACAACACTGAATGTATATCATTTATAATCATTTTTATACATATTAATTTAAGCACATTTATTCCATATAATAGTGCAACAATAATAAACACAAACTTAGAATTCTGTTGAATTAGCATAATTCTAGTATTAAACCAAAGAAGAAGACCAGAAATACATTCATTATTAGAGCTTTACAAATTGTTAATGATAGAATCATAATTACTTTGGTCCCAATGCTTGCCTAGAACTGATGCCTAGACTTGTTACATGAAGCTGAGATTCTCTGGAGCATTATGAAGATCTGCAGACACTTGTTATTTGGTAACTACAGGTGTGGACTGTTAGCTATTGAAATGAGCTGCCTCTGAACATTTCTATTTCTCAAGGTCCCAGAGCCTTCTGACCTTTTGAAACACCAAAAGAATGAATGAAACTGTACAGTTTTGAGCAGCAACTTGATGGTGATAACATCACCTAGGGTAGACTCTTTCCCTCTAGCCCCATTTATGTTTTTGTCATTTTCTTTCTTATTTCAAAATGAACAAGGCATTTAAATGAGGCCCCAATGGATCAAAACGAATAAAGCAAGCTTAGGCTTCTATGCAGGTCAAAAGTAGAAAATGCTGTAAGCCACTCAGAAACAGGAAAGGTACAAGAGGACCTGACTGTTGTATGGAAAGCAAGGTCATCAACAGGTAGTTAGAAAGCAGTCGGAGCCCTCACTCCTACTGACGGGTACCTTGAACTAACAGGTACAAGGCAAAGGAAGGCTGCACCAGCAGGATGAAAACAGTGCTCTGAGGAAAATACTGAGATGAACACTCTATTTGTCTCTTGGAATGGGTAAGAAGTAAAACACAGTATTAATGAGTAGCCACATACAAGCAAGGAAGGGCCAGAAAAGAGTAGGGCAAAAAGTCAATGGAACATAATCAAGAACATGACAGTGGTGGAACTGGCAGGCCAACGTAATAATCCAATTAGAACTTGAGTATCAATTTTCTGAATTATCAAATTACCTTAAAAAGAAAAAAGAGCATCAACCAACAAATAACTTCACTCCTCAAAAAAATCTGCTCTAACTTATTAATCACCTTAACTAACATCCATAGTAAAACCTATTTATGTTGCTGACTATAGAACTCTATTGGTTGTTATGGTTGTAGACTTAAGGCTATAATTTTTACCTTGGGGTCCCTAACCATGAGTGGTAGAAGGATTATACCCAAGAAATTAATGAAACAAATAAATGAGTTTATTTATTTTGTATATGTTCATCTACACACCTTTTAATATTAAAGAATTCTCTCTATAACTATTCTCTACTATTAACTACTTGCTGAGGAAAAAAGGTAAAGCTGCTAGGCTTTTGAGAGAGTTAGGGAGTTTTCAGTTCACTGAAGTGAGAATTAGAGTCTCTAACAGGAATACGAATCAGGTACCCACGTCCACAATGACATCAGTTGAAAGGCGTCCCTGAGCCCTGCCAGGCTTTCCCGGATGCCCTATGGGAAAGCAGAAGCGCCTTCTGAAGTGTTCATTGCATAGTCCCACAGCTTGGTCCTGTTAGCCAGACCTTTCCGCTGACACTTCGAAAAACACCCTGTTCCTGTTGATTTTACATCTCCCCGCTTTTAGAAATTACCACACTGTGGCCGCTACTTTATTTTAATATGAATTTCTCCTAGAAGATGCAAACCAGCTTTTCAAACATAAATCTTAGCAGTGGAAAAAAGAAAAATAGTTTTAAAGGGAACTAAAATAAGAATCAATGTATCTTCCTGATCGTTACTATAGAATACATGTTTAGCACAATTTCATGCCATAAGCTTCCTGCTTGTATCATGACATATTAAAATATTTTTACTTCCATTTAAAGACTCTGTGAATTTGCTCCAGTTGCCATAATCATTTATATTTCTAACATTTATTTAGCATCTGTCTACTTTTCTATCAGTGGCACTTTTCTTTCATTAATCTTCTACCATTTTGGAGAAGGATTTTCAGCAAGTTTTCTAAATTTAAGAGTACTTGATAAATTAGGCGTTTGAGATTAACATATACACACTAATATATATAAAATAGGTAAATAATAAGGACACACTCCATAGCACAGGGAACTATACTCAATATCATGCAACGCTGTGAAACTAACACAGCATTGTAAATTAACTACACTTCAACCAAAAAAAAAAAAGTTTAAAGAACAGTTGATAAACAAATATCAATGCAAAATATATTTTTTTCTTTTTTCTCAATAAATTCTCACAGATTATTTTTTATTGAAGTATAGTTGATTTTCCCATAAATTATTTTTAACATAATTTTACCAGTTAACAATACAATTTATACACGATTATAGAAATATTTCACCCTGAGTTTGAAAAAGGAGGAAAAATTATCTCCAACTTTCCCAGAAAACACAGCTTTAACACTCGATGGGGTTCCAAAAACACTGCAAAAATATTCTATAAGAAAAACAGACTGTGTGGTTGCTGTCCTAAATAATATCTGCAGCCTCCCTTGACTACACAGCTGTACAGGCCAAGTGTGATGTAGCAGCCTAAAAACTGAAATTCTGTGCTGCTTCAGTAATCACCGATCCTTACTGTCCAGGGGCTCCATTAGCCATGTTCCAAGAGATTGGCTCCCATCCATGCAGGTGGACTTCCCTTCAACGTAGATATGTCCTTCCACCAAGGAGAATTGAGGGAAGCAAAAGATTATACAGAATGTTTAAAAGCTGTATTAGAAAATCAGCCACTAACCAAAATTACACACCTATGTTACAAACACAGGGATTAAAAGCTAACTCTTGACATTGGATCGTAATGGATTCCAATTTTAGCTCGAAATTTCAATGGGTTTGGAATCCCCATCACCAACAACTAAAAGGAGAGAGCTATAGATTATAGCACCATATAAAGTGCTTTATTGGCACTTTAGGTAATAACAGTTAAGGATGATGAAGAAAGTAAAATCAAAGTAAAATTAATCATGTACAATACTTGCTTTTGATTAATATGATTAGAATATTGCTACATTAACTAAATATTAGTTCCTGAAATGTATGGTTTGAGAAACTGAAATATGTTCATGCAAAAGGCAAGTCATATCAGTGGGTTGGGAAGAAAAACAGTGCTTTACTAGCATCTGGGAGTATTAATTCATTCAATAAAGTAGAATAATAAAATAAATATGCATGTATATTTTCACATAATTTAAACCAAGAATAGCTAACTTTTCAGCATCCACATTAAAGGAAAGGAACCATGCATGGATAATCTAAAATCAAAAATAGTTGATTGTGAAATGTTTCAGATTATTTTTCTGCAAACTAAAACTTCTCAGAAGGTTTCACTTAAGTACATATTTTAAATGGGCTTTATAAATTGAGTAAATGAAGGTTAATGGGTAAAACTGAAAATGGTGAGATAAATTTTGCAGAAGTTGTTTTCTTTATAACACGTAAATTTCTATATACAAACACGCAATAACACTTAACCTCATACTGTGCTACTAACAGTGTTCTTAGCTAAATTTTTATTCTAGCATAAGGTTTAATCAACGTGCAATGCATTTTTCAGTTTTTTAAAAGTACAACTTGGAAGTCATAAGTAATTTGTATCAAATGAATGATGTGGCCATATTTACATTTTATGGCTCTCATAACCATATACGCCTCCACGCATAGTTTTATTTATATACTAGTGTGGAATCTATAAACTTTCCACAACTTAAAATAAGCTTTCTGACATACAGAATTAGTTTTTTTAAAATGCAGCTTCATACTAGGAATTAGCCATTTTCAATCCTATAAAAAGTATTTTGAAAGGATAAAAGGTTAGCATTCTAACTTTTCAACATACAGCCTGTCTCAGAAAAATAAGATGTCAGAAATGACCTCAGTTCAGTTCAGTCACTCAGTCGTGTCCGACTCTTTGCGACCCCATGAACTGCAGCACGCCAGGCCTCCCTGTCCACCACCAACTCCCAGAGTCTACCCAAACCCATGTCCATCGAGTCAGTGATGCCATCCAGCCACCTCAACCTCTGTCATCCCCTTCTCCTCCTGCCCCCAATCCTTCACAGCATCAGGGTCTTTTCCAATGAGTCAACACTTCTCATGAGGTGACCAAAGTATTGGAGTTTCAGCTTCAGTCCTTCCAAAGAACACCCAGGACTGGTCTCCTTTAGGAAGGACTTGTTGGATCTACTTGCAGTCCAAGGGACTCTCAAGAATCTTCTCCAACACCACATTTCAAAAGCATTAATTCTTTGGCACTCAGCCTTTTCCTTTTTCACTGTCCAACTCTCACATCCATACATGACCACTGGAAAAACCTTGGCCTTGACTAGACGGACCTTTGTTGGCAAAGTAATGTCTCTGCTTTCCTTCCAAGGAGTAAGCGTCTTTTGATTCCATGGCTGCAATCACCATCTACAGTGATTTTGGAGCCCAAAAAAAATAAAGTCTGACTGTTTCCACTGTTTCCCCATCTATTTCCCATGAAGCGATGGGACCAGATGCCATGATCTTAGAGAATTCATATACATTCTCCAACAGGATTCCTTTATACAGCTTAAATATACTAGTACAGTTAATGAAGGTGACAGAAAAGTCCCAATCTAACAATTATATAAGGAAAAGAAGCCAGATAATTATTGCAGATTATCTGTGTAACAAAGAATGGAAAAGAAAGTCTACCAACATAAAATAAAAATAAATTATATACCTTATAGATTCAAATTTATTCTGAATCATTGGATCTTGGTTAACATATTTTGTCAATAAGTAAATCTAGTTTGACTTTTTTACTGAAATAGCAACAAGTAACCTCACACAGATTTCATGTTTCATTAAACTATCTTGATGAGCATCTAAGTCTATTATCATTTAGAAAATATAATTGTAGACCAACTCAAGTAGGGAGATAAAATTAAAAAGGGAGAATTCCTCAGTCTAAAAGACTTTTTCTAATATAAAGACAATAAATATTAAATATGAACAGGAATAAGGAGTACATAATGTGTAGAGAATCTCAATCTCCATTTATCTGATAACTTTTTCCAGGCAATCAGGAGAACAGACACAGGCAGAGGGCCATTCCTCATCTCCCAGGAAAGGGATATGATTGGCTTGGGAGAGTAACAATGTGCGACCATTATAAAAGACACCACCTCTTCCTCCCTAAACCAAAATGTATCAAAGAAGAGTTCTGCTGTACCCATGAATATTCATACACAACATATTTATAAATACTTATACATATCAGACAGGGCTTTGAATCCCATGCATAGAGGAGCCTGGAGGGCTACAGTCCATGGAGTAGCTGGTAACTCTCAAAGAGTCAGACAGGACTGAGCAACTAATACTTTCACTTTCACTTTCCCCAGTGGCTCAGCAGGTTAAAGAAGCTCCTTGCAATGCAAGGAAATGGCAACCCACTCCAGTATTCTTGCCTGAAAAATCCCATAGACAGAGGAGCCTGATGGACTACAGTCCATGGAGTCACAAAGAATAAGACATGACTGAGTGACTGAGCACGCATATGATACATATTAGACATACATACTTAGATATACTAAAAATCTCATATGTAATTCCTACCCTTAAAAAAAGTAGTAAGATATTATAGACATGAGCTTTGAAAGAAGGCTTTAAAATAAGAAAACCTAGTTGATGAAAGGAAATGAAAATGTATATAAAGAATATGAGTGATCTTAAAGACAATATCTCTATAGTTAAATCTTAGACTCCTCGACCCCATAAGTGAATGTGAAGTAAACATAAGTGGGCATAGCCAGGCTCAATGCTATAGAAGAATGGAAGAAACTCATACACTGAAAGTGAAATAAGTCCAAAACGGAAAGAGTAAAAGAAAAAAATAATGAGGGGAAGGATATGAAAAAAACAAAAAAGGAACATATATTTCATAGAGGCAGGAAAAGAAGACAATAACAAAGAAGCTATTAGAGCAGTTGACTTACAGGGAAACAATTTACTGTGGGTGAACCAAAAGGTTGGAGCAAATTCTTCCAGTTTGGGGAAGAAGACTAAATCACAGTTTAGCTGAAGACTGGCTGGAAACTAATATTGAGGAATATAGGGAAATACGTGAGAAATAGCAATGGTCCATGTATATACCAATTTATACTTTGCAATGTACTTTCACTATTTCATTTGATTTTAACCATAGTGAGTTAAGCCTACTTTACAAGTAAGACATGCAGATGACACCACCCTTATGGCATAAAGTGAAGAACTAAACAGCCTCTTGATGAAAGTGAAAGAGGAGAGTGAAAAAGTTGGCTTAAAGCTCAACATTCAGAAAACTAAGATCATGGCATCTGGTCCCATCACTTCTTGGCAGATAGATGGGGAAACAGTGGAAACAGTGGCTGACTTTATCTTTCTGGGCTCCAAAATCACTGCAGTTAGTGATTGCAGCCATGAAAATAAAAGACACTTGCTCCTTGGAAGGAAAGTTATGACCAACCTAAACAGCATATTAAAAAGCAGAGACATTACTTTGCCAACAAAGGTCCATCTAGTCAGGGCTATGGTTTTTCCAGTGGTCATGTATGGATGTGAGAGCTGGACTATAAAGAAAGCTGAGTGCCAAAGAATTGATGCTTTTGAACTGTGATGTTGGAGAAGACTCTTGAGAGTCCTTTGGACTTCAAGGAGATCCAACCAGTCCATTCTAAAGGAAATCTGTCCTGAATATTCATTGGAAGGGCTGATGCTGAAGCTGAAATTCCAATACTTTGGCCACCTGATGCCAAGAGCTGACTCCTTTGAAAAGACCCTGATACTGGGAAAGATTGAAGGCAGGAGGAAAAGGGGATGACAGAGGACGAGATGGTTGGATGGCATGAGTTTGAGTAAACTCTGGGAGTTGGTGATGGACAGGGAGGCCTGGTGTCCTGCAGTCCATGGGGTCGCAAAGAGTCAGACACGACTGAGTGACTGAACTGAACTGAATTGAACTGACAAGTAAGACAAGGAATCTGTGATTCAAAATATTAAATGATTTGTGATTCAAAATATTAAATGATTTGCCTCTCTCTTTCTCTATCTCATACTGAGCAAGTTAAATGTACCACCAGGACTTGAACTTACATCTCCAAACATTTTAATTGTGTTTGCCAACATCTACCCACTTAACCAAAAATGTATTAATTCCTCCCTTTTTCCCTCATTATATTTAATCCATTAGAAAATTTTTAAATGAGGGACTTCCCTTGCAGTCTAGGGGTTAAGACTCTGTGCCACATGGCACAGCCAAATATAAAGAAAAAAATTATTAAACACTAAGTGAGACCTATATATACCTATATGGAGTGGTCGGTTCCTACACCATAGTCTGCTTCTGCCACTGTCACTGGAGGCTTTGGAAACACTACTCCTTTTTCTGGAAAACTCTCCATACACCTCCTCACTCCTCCTCCTTCACACAAATACCCATTCTTACACTCAAAATCATTAATTCCTACTCATGACCTCAATTATCACTCTTACAGTACAATTTCAGTGTTACTTGCTTTCATAAAACCATGAACCTATTCTCCATAGCACTGATCAATTGTACGTTTATACAGTAGATTTTTGTGTGTGACTATCTGATTAATATTTGCCCGATTTTCCCTATGACTAGACTAAGTTCCATGCATACAAGGTCTACGTATATCCCCTTTTCTTCTCATTCTTATTTATTGATTCATTAATTGACTGCTGTGTCCCCAGTATCCAGCACAGCATAGTGCCTTGCTGTAGACAACTTTTATAAACATTCCTGAATGAGAATGAATGGCATTTACATACTAGGGGCAGCAGATCATACAGGGCTTGTACGTAAGCAATCTGGCTTTTTAGCTGAGTGCAATGGGAAGCTACTAAAGGACTTTGGGAGAGAAGAGAATGTGATATAATTTTAAATTTTTGAGGGTGGGGGGTTCTGGAGGGGGAGCATATGTAAACCCATGGCGATTTCATGTCATTGTATGGCAAAACCAATAAAAAAAAATTAAAAAAATAACTCACTCTTTCCATTGTATAAAGCAAAGACAGGACATAGGAAAGAGGATAAGGAAGGTATACCTGCTCAAAGAAACAGCAATGGTACAGAAGAGGAATTACTGAAGCGTGGCAAGGGCAAATCAGTAGAAACTAGAAAGATGCAAATAGATGGGGCACCTACTAGCTAATAAATGGACAGGCCTTGATGTTGGTAATGGGCTATTTATAGGGAATGAGCAAGAAGAAAACAATAAAACCTAGTTTAAAGTTTAAGACAATCAGAAGACAACTAAATAGGGTAACTTCAAATACAGGTAGAGGAAAGAGCTCTGATGGCAGTCATCAAAAGAAATATTCTAAGAAGCAGAAATTTTAAAATAATAATATATACTGTTGCTGTTGTTCTGTGCTCAGTCGTGTCCAATTCTTTGCAACCCCATGGACTGTGGCTCACAAGGCTCCTCTGTCCATGAAATTTCCCAGGCAAGAATATTAGGGTGAGTTGCCATTTCCTACTCCAGGGAATCTTCTCAACCCAGGGATCAAACCTACATCTCTTGCATCTCCTGTATTGGCAGGCGGATTCTTTACCACTGCACCAACTTGGAAGCAATAATATATATAACCTTCTAGAAATCTAATGTAGGAAAGCATAAAAGATAAAAATCATAGTCATTTTCTACAAAACTAATGCTAGATATATAGTGTTAAATTATGTTAACACTTTAATATTAAGAAATCTGTATTTGGATTTTGAATCTGGCTAAACATAAGACACTATAATCTGTGATGCTTCACATTTCTTTTCAGGGTTTTACACCTTCTTTCTCGTCAGGACTCCTTTGAATATAGTTCAGAGTTCCTGAAGTCTTGAAATCAATGGAAACACGATTAATGAACTCTTAATGCCATTTCCAAGTTCATAAGTCCTCAGAAAACTATTGTCAAATGCTTTTGTCAATTATATGGCACAGCTTTGCTATACAATTTATGGTTCACTCACAGTTGGATTGAAATGCTAAAATTCAAACTAATCAAAGTCATATCCTAGCATACTATACTAAAATTATATGTTAAACAACTAATGAATGACAAGGAAGGAACAGGAGATAAATGTTATAATAACATATTAATAGACAATAAATAAAGAATGATTTAGAATCAGAAAGATTTATATATAAAGCGAAGTGAACAAGACCTGCATATGTAACTGAAGAATAACAAGGCATTAAGATTCCTGTTCACCAATAAGTATTCCACTAAAAGAAAAGCTTTTCCCCTTCTACTAGAGACATTATTGAAGGTCTGATTACGCAGGAATTAAGAAAACACAGCAACAGTGTTTTCACACACACTTTCCAGTTAAATTGCCAAATAAGTAAACTGTACTTCCTTCCTTTCCAGGCTGTGTGACAACTGAGGCTACAGATATGTATACAATGCTCCCTCATACCACCATCATAAAACCTCATACTAAAGGAAGAGTCGTGCTTGCTGTGTTTGCTTAGTCGCTCAGTGGTCTCTGACTCTTTGCGACCCCATGCATTGCACTCCGCCAGGCTCCTCTGTCCATGGAGATTCTCTAGGCAAGAATACTGGAGTGGGTTCCCATGCCCTCCTCCAGGGGATCTTTCCAACGCAGGGATCAAACCCAGGTCTACCACACTGCAGGTGGATTCTTTACCATCTGAGCCACCAGGGAAGCCCTAATTAGTAGCAAATTACAGAGGCTTTCCCAGGTATCTTGTTTCCTAGTCTCCTACCAATTCTCAAAATTTCTCCCTGCTTCTTGCTTCATCAGTAGAAGATATTGTCTCATACCCCAAAGAATAAGACAAAGCTCTCACTCCCAAGGTCCATATATGACCCCAGGGGTCTGATCTGCTGTCTTCTTTACACAGACTAATGTCCCTCGACTCCTTTGTGCCAGAGAACTTGAAGATTGACAAGTTTCAAACCAGAAAGATATCCAGTTTCAAAGCAAATAGGCAAGTTAGAACATTATCTTATAACGGTAAATGATTTTTATTAGACTTCTGTTGAGGAAAGTATGACAGAATGGTAAGATTAATAGCAAATTAATGAAAACCACTCCCCAGCACTGTGGAGTACTATGAGCTTAATCAGAACAGGGAACAAAGATGTGTCTAAAAATGTCTAACAGGGCTTTAAAACAGAATATTTTTATGGAAAAAAATTCATGTTTCTCTAACACATCTGCATATAGTCATAAAGATATAACCAATAAGTTAAAATTTGAATATTTTGATAGCATTTCTGCCTAGTTTATTGAAAAATATTTTTATTAAATTGCAAGTTTTTGGTCTGTCTAAAATTGCATTTCTGAATCATCATGCAACCATTATCACAATCTACTTAAATTCTAACATATTGAAATTTGCTCCCTGAAAAGAAGTGCAGTATCTCCATTAAATCTCGACTGAAGTATCTTTTTAAGATTTTTTTTTTAATGTGGGCCATTTTAAAGATATTTGTTGAATTTTTTACAATATTGCTTCTGCTTGATATTTTCTTTTCTTTTTTTTTTGGCCTTGAGGCATTTGGGATCTTAGTTCCCCAACCAGGGATCAAACTCACAACCCCTGGAATTGGAAGAAGTCTTCACCGCTGGACTGCCATGGAAGTCCTACTGCTAATATTTTTGATTTCCAAAGTTATGTGATTTATTTTCTCATTGCCTACAAAAGAATATTTTCTTATTTTAATAAAAAATAAGAAAAATATACTCAGCATAACTACTAAAGAAATTGAGCTATATCGGATATCATAACAAAGCTATCCTTATGTCATCAAGCATAATACTAAAAGTGCTTTCCTTGTATGTGATTTTTTGCTATATTTTGTTTAAAAAGGGTGATCATAATATTCTAGTACACCTGGGAACTTTAGTAGCTACAGGAAATCCTATCCATAATTATCATCTTGCATTTTTTCTGGCTCAATTTAGATAAAAAATTCTAAAATCCTCTCTGAACAAACAAAAAATTTTTTAATTACACGTTAGATTTATTTAAAAAGGTATATTAAAATTTATATGTACAACAATATAAAATGACTGAAAATGTGACAACCTGTTTGAGTCTAAAAGTATTGAATATAGAAGTCCTAGACTTAGCTCCCAGTTTCTCCATTTATTAGACATATGATTTGGGAGAGCTGCTTAATTTCTCTGATCCTAGTTATAACACCCTTAAACATGGAGTTGATGCCTGTACTGATGGGAAAACTGAATTAGAAGGCCAGCACTTTCTAGCCATGTCACCTTGGGCAAGCTGCAGAGTTTTACATTTTACAGATCCTCAGTGTCATCACAAGTAAAATAATGGTGATTATAAGTGTATCTGCCTCTAAGACTGCTGTTATGAATAAGTGAGATAATCTGTGTAAGGGGCTTAGAACCATGCTTGGTACACAGCAACAAGATCACAGTTCTCATTTTTATTATACAGGGAAAATGCAATAAACAGTGTCCCAAAAAGAAAATATTCAGGAGACTTTCCTGGTGGCCTAGTAGTTAGGAATATGCCTTCCAATTCAGGGAAACTGGGTTTGATCCCTGGTCGGGGAACTAAGATCCCACATGCCAATGGGCAACTAAGCCAGCATGGGGCAACAAAGATCCCACATGCCACAACTAAGACTCGATGCAGCTACAAATAAATAAGTAAACAAAAAAATTTAAAACAACAACACTCAGACAGACTCCAGAGTCAGTCGAATCTGCAAATTAATGTTAAGGTCTGCAATGCCTCCAGCCCACAGCTCTAAATAGATACTTCATGACATACCTACCTGTTCTTATAACAACAGATTCTCAATTCAGGTGAATCTACTCTAAAAAGAAGACTGTTCCTCAAACTATCAAATCCCTTGGATTACTTTTCTCATCAGATAGGACGTTCTGCTGAAGCTTCCTAAAGACACAAGCCTGAATTTCACGTCTCTGGACTGAAAGGAAACTTAAACATAGGAACATTTAACTTCATTGATTTAGTTCTTCATGAGGCCAGAAAAAAAAAATGTCATGATCTATTAAAAAGACTCAAAACCTTTGGGAGCTAGGACGGATGTTGGAATTCTTTCAAACCATGGAAGAAATGATTCAGGATGCAGGGACGTGCGTGCTAGGAGGCTTCTAATGAAACTCAGCTCACATTCATCATGCGCTGGATCTTGGAACAGATTTTGCTTTGTCCCAGATGGTGGTTTAAATACGTTTCAAACCATTGTTGGTTTATATAGTACATGACAGAAAATAATTTAAACACAATGTCCCAACTGTATATTTGTTTTGGTTATAACACTTACTGTGTGTGCAATAAATGCCTCACTACAAAAATAATAAAAAATGTTTTTCTTGTACATAAATCATTCTCGGCTTGTTGCAGTGATTGGAAAGTATGGATTAAATACATGTGATACTTTTTTTAAAGTTCCTACTGAGGATCTCTATCCAGTTTATTTCATTTATGATTTAAATTTATGTGGGTTATAAATAAGGCATATTTTATTCTTTATATTTGATTTCTAGAAATAACTACTTAAACATGGCTATAGTATTAATATCAGTTTTTTTTAATGTTAAGCATATAGACTAACAGGAAACAGACAAAAGAGAGTCTGATTATGCTGATTTTTTTCAATATCATTAAACATAGAACATAACTGAAAGATTCAAGCCTGGTTTTCAAATTAAAGATTCTGTTTTTAATAAATTTCCACAGTAAGACTAAGTGGCTCAGAATCACTGAGAGAATAAAACATGTATTTGATTTTCCCCTTGGAGAATATACTTTTCACCTGGAAAAACAGCTGATCAAATTAAAGCTATGCAGGGTAACAGAACTCAGAGCACAGGTTACTGTACAATACTGACTCTACCATTCCTGGCTGCGGTACATCATTCCACTATCATGACCCTACTTTCTTTATATGCACAGTGAGGAGTTAATTTCATAAAGTCCCTTTAGCACTGTATGCCTGTGATTTTGCATTTTGGTGCTTGTATTCCATAAGAATATGGGCTCTGGAACCAATCTGTTCAGTTCTAATCTACATTCTGCCACTTACCTAGACATGTATTTTTTTTATTTTATTTAAAAAATAAATTATTTTTCAATATTGTTTTATTTACAAAAATAAGTTGTTTTACAATATTGTTTTAATTTCCTCTGTATAGCAAAGTGATTCAGTTATACACAAATACACATTCTTATCTTGTCCATTCTTATCTTATCTTATCTTATCTTTATCCCAGGATACTCAATATAGTTTTTGGTGCTACATTATTAACACAATACCACGTTCCTGAGAAAACTATAATTTGAAAAAACACCTACACTCCTGTGTTCATAGCAGCATGATTTGTGATTGTCAAGACAAGGAAACAACTTAAATATCCACTGACAGATGAATGGATAAAGAAGATATTTTTTTATCCAAGGTGTCTTTCCAACACAGGAATCCAACCCAGGTCTCCCACATGGCAGGCGGCTTCATTCTACATACATATGTATATACACATACATACATGTACATGTACATATACATACACATCCATACATATATGTATTTGTTGTTATTTAATTGCTTAGTCCTGTCCTACTCTTTCGCAACTCCAGGGACTGTACCCCACTAGGTTCCTCTGTCTGTGGGATTTCCCAGACAAGGATATTGGAGTGGGTTGCCATTTCCTTCTCCAGGGGATCTTCCCAACCCAGGGACTGAACCCACATCTCCTGCAAGTCTCCTGCACTAGGAATCCATGTTGGCTGCAAATATTATTATTTCATCCTTCTTATAACTGAGTAACATTCCATTGTGTGCACCATAAAAAAGAATGAAATAACGGCATTTGCAGCAACACTGATGAACCTAAGGACTGTCTTAGTAAGTGAAGTAAGTCAGAAAAAGAAAGACATATACATATGATATCACTTATATGTGGAATCTAAAATATGACACACATGATCATATTTATGAAACAGAAACAGACTCACAGATATAGAGAACAGACTTGTGGTTGCCAAGGAAAGGGATGGAGGAGGGAAGGATTGGGAGTTGGGTGTTTGTGTGTTAATCACTCAGTGATGTCTGACTCTTTGTAACCCCATGGATTGTAGCCTGCCAGGCTCCTCTGTCCATGGGATTTTCCAAGCAAGAATAATTGAGTGGGTTGCCATTTCTTTCTCCAAGGGATCTTCCTGACTCAGGGATTGAAGCCAAGTCTCCTGCATTGAAGGTAGACTCTTACCATCTGAGCCACCAGAGCCTCAGTGGGGTTAGCAGATGCAAACTATTACATATAGGATAGAAGGACAAATATCTTTACCAAGGTATTTAGCCTGTATAGATCAGTTGGTAAAGAATCCACCTGCAATTCAGGAGATGTTGGTTCAATTCCTTGGTCAGGAAGATCCCCTGGAGAAGGGAGAGGCTACCCACTCCACTATTCTGGCCTGGAGAATTCCAAAGACTGTATAATTTATGGGGTGGCAAAGAGTCGGAAATGACTGAGCGAATTTCACTTTCACTTAAAATTTTGAATAGATATGAGGCAATTTAAGTATGACCTAAATCATATCCCTTATGACTATACAGTGGAAGTGACAAATAGATTCAAGGGATTAGATGTGATAGACAGAGTGCTTGAAGAACTATGGACAGAAGTTTGTGATATTGTACAGGAGGCAGTGATCAAGACCATCCCCAAGAAAAAGAAATGCAAAAAGGCTAAATGGTTGCCTTACAAACATTTATGAGAAGAAGAGAAGTGAAAGGCAAACGAGAAAAGGAAAGATATACCCATTTGAATGCACAGTTCCAAAGAACAGCAAGGAGAGGTAAGAAAGCCTTCCTAAGTGATCAATGCAAAGAAATAGAGGAAAACAATAGAATAGGAAAGACTACAGATCTTTTCGAGAAAATTAGAGATACCAAGAAAACTTTTCATGCAAAGATGGGCACAGTAAAGGACAGAAATGATATGGACCTAACAGAAGCAGAAGATATTAAGAAGAGGTGGCAAGAACACACAGAACTATACAAATAGATCTTAAGGACCCAGATAATCATGTTGGTGTGATCACTCACCTAGAGCCAGACATCCTGGAATGCAAAGTCAAGTGGACCTTAGGAAGCATCACTACGAATAAAGCTAGTGAAGGTGATAGAATTCTAGTCGAGCTATTTCAAATCCTAAAAGATGATGCTGTAAAAGTGCTGCACTCAATATGTTAGCAAATTTGGAAAACTCAGCAGTGGCCACAGGACTGGAAAAGGTCAGTTTTTATTCCAATCCCAAAGAAAGGCAATGCCAAAGAATGCTCAGACTTCACACAATTGCACTCATCTCACATGCTAACAAAGTAATGCTCAAAATTCTCTAGCCTGGCTTCAATAGTATGTGAACCATGAAATTCCAGATGTTCAATCTGGATTTTAAAAAGGCAGAGGTGGAGAACGCAATGGCAACCCACTCCAGGATTCTTGCCTGGAGAATCCCAGGGATAGAGGAGCCTGGTGGACTGCTGTCTGTGGGGTCACACAGTCAGACACGACTGAAGTGACTTAGCAGCAGCAGCAGTGGTGTGCTAATTAGAGAAAGGAAATGTCTCAAAACTCAGAAAATGGTACTAGAGCCTTCACTCACAACATGTATTTTGAGATAACACTGGCAAGGTGGATTCTTTACCTGCTGGGCCAAATGAACAAGAAAAACTTGAAGACTCAATAGATGAATAGAAAAGATCATGAAGAAGAAATGCATTCACAGAGATGAAATACTAATGAGTAATAAAGTTATAAAAATTAAAAAAAAAAGAAGAGGCAGAAGAACCAGAGACCAAATTGTCAACATCTGCTGAATCATCGAAAAAGCAAGAGAGTTTCAGAAAAACACCTACTTCTGCTTTACTGACTATGTCAAAGCCTTTGACTGTGTGGATCACAATAAACTGTGGAAAATTCTGAAAGAGATGGGAATACCAGACCACTTGACCTACCTCTTGAGAAATCTGCATGCAGGTCAAGAAGCAACAGTTAGAACTGGACATGGAACAACAGACTGGTTTCAAATCAGGAAAGGAGTATGCCAAGGCTATATATTGTCATCCTGCTTATTTAACTTATACTCAGAGTACATCATGAGAAATGCTGGGCTGGAGAAAGCACAAGTCAGAATCAAGATTGCTGGGAGAAATATCAATAACCTCAGATATGCAGATGACACCACCCTTATGGCAGAAAGTGAAGAAGAACTAAAGAGCCTCTTGATGAAACTGAAAGAGGAGAGTGAAAAAGTTGGCTTAAAGCTCAACATTCAGAAAACTAAGATCATGGCATCTGGTCCCATCACTTCATGGCAAAAGATGGGAAAACAGTGGAAACAGTGACAGACTTTATTTCTTTGGGCTCCAAAACTACTGCAGATGGTGACTGCAGCCATGAAATAAAAAGATGCTCACTCTGTGGAAGAAACAACCTAGATAGCATATTAAAAAGCAGACACATTACCTTGCCAACAAAGGTCCATCTAGTCAAACCTATGGTTTTTCCAGTAGTCATGGATGGATGTGAGAGCTGGACTATAAAGAAAGCTAAGTGCCAAAGAATTGATGCTTTTGAACTGTGGTGTTGGAGAAGACTCTTGAGAATCCCTTGGACTGCAAGGAGATCCAACCAGTAAATCCTATAGGAAATCAGTCCTGACTATTCATTGGAAGGACTGATTCTAAAGCTGAAGCTCCAATACTTTTGCCACTTGATGTGAAGAACTGAGTCCTTTGAAAAGACCCTGATGCTGGGAAAGATTGAAGGCAGGAGGAGAAGGGGATGACAGAGGACGAGATGGTTGGATGGCATCACGGACTCAATGGACATGAGTTTGAGTAAACTCAGGGAGTTGGTGGTGGACAGGGAGGCCTGGCGTGCTACAGTCCATGGGATCTCAAAGAGTCAGACACAACTGAGTTACTGAACTGAACTGAACTGAACTGAACTGAATCCTTACAAAGACCACTTCTTATCACTCCTCTCTTACCTCACCACTCCACTCCTCTCCAGTGGCCTCTGAACAGATCTTCCTGCTTTTGTCCCTGCTCTATCTGATCTAATCTCAAAAGAGAAGCCAAGTTATTCTTATTACAGCATTCAGATCATGGTACAGCTTGCTCAGATCATGGTACAGCTTGCTCCAAATCTTCCAATGCTTCGTCTCATTCCAAGTCATAACAATGACCAATAAAGACCTACAAACTTTGGGCCCATTACCACTCTGACCATCTCCTCCTGCTCAATTACCCTGCTAGCCTGATGACTCCTCATGTTCCTCAAACACTTGCAGGCACATTCCATTTTGGGATTTTGCATTTGCTATTCTCTCTGCCAGGAATGCTCTTCCCTAAGATACCTTCACTGATTAGTGTAGCTAATACAATATTTCCTGTTCATGGGAAAATTTTAATTCTTAAAACTTTGCATTTAATAAATACAAACTTATTATCATTATATAGGGATAATGCTCTTATCTGCTCATAAAGATTTAAAATCTTAGTTTTCAGAATCTATAGCTACTTGGGTTTTACTATAAATAGTAAGTTGATGTGTAAGCATGTGCATTTGTGTGCAGTTTGTATATATTTTCATAAAAATTCCAAATGCATTGCAGAGTATACCCACTAAGCTAAACATTAAAACAAGCATACCTGACTATTTGTTATAAAGAATTTGTCTATAAAATATCAGAATTTCTGCTTGCTAAATTCCAAATTCATTCAGCTGTGAAATAATTATTTAATGAATAAGATGTAGAAAAAAATGTTATTGACTTTGGTGCATGAGAATACATACTCTAGACTCCAAAAACGAACTCATTATACTATAACTCTAATATAAATTGAAATCTCAGGCACTCAGGTATTCTAATCTCTATCTTTTTTCCAAAATGATTAGGGGACACAGAGTCATTTAGGGAGACGAAGCCTTCTGCCTGGTCTCCTTAACTGTACGCTCCTTGACAGTAACCACTCTTCCACTTGGCTGCTAGAAAAATCTTTGTAAGAAAAAAAAGCCAATCTAAATCTATCACTGCTTAAACTCTTTTAATGGTTTCCCACAGTTCACACAACCAAAGTTCAAACTCCGTCACCAGGCATCCAAGGCCTTTCAAAATCTGGCCTCTGAGTCATCTGCAAAACCACCATCTTGGACATGTTATTCTCTCTTCCTGGAATACCCTCCTCCCCTTCTACACCAGCAGAGCCTAAATAGTCTCCCTCCAAGAAGTTAACCCAATGCTTCCTCTGTCTTCATCCTAGGCAGATTTAGCCATGCTCTTTTGTATTTCTTCAGTCCCTGATACTCAGAACTTTTCAGGTGGCGCTAGTGGTAAGGAACTCGCCTGCCAATGTAGGTTAGAAATTAAGAGACGCTGGTTCAATCTCTGGGTCCGGGAGATCCCCTGGGGGAGGACATGGCAACCCACACCAGTATTCTTGCCTGGAGAATCCCATGGACATAGAGGGCTACAGTATATGGGGTCGAGTAGAGTTGGACATAACTGAAATGACTTAGCACACACACACTGGTACTCAAAGCTCAACGACAGTGTCACCCAGTAGACTGTGCACTGTGAACTTCTTCACGGATAGGTCACTATCATCTTTCTGCTTCTAAAGTCCACCACATTCCCTCATCAAAAGTGCACACTGACCAAAAATCTGGTGCATGAATGAATATATCAGTGATAACCAATACAGAAAGTATAACATGACTGATAAGAACATGAATTCTGAAGACTAATCCAAATACCAGCTCCACCACCAGTAGGCTTTTACATTATTATTATTTTTTTTAGCTGAAGTATGGTTGATTTACAATATAGTTTCAAGTGTACAACAAAATGATTCAGTTACACACATGTATGCACATACTGAACTGGCCAAAAAGTTCTTTCAGTTTTTCTGGAAGCTGTTATGTGAAAATCTGCATGAACTTTCTGGCCAACCCAATGCACACAGACACACATGCACACACACACACATACACATACACACACACACATACACTGACATGATCTTTTTCAGATTTTTTTCATTATGGGTTATTACAAGATACTGAATATAGCTCCCTGTGATAATACAGTAGGTCCTTGTTATATTATTAAATATCTCTGAGTTCCAGTTTTCCTCATATATAAAATCAAGATAAAAAACAGCATCTACTTTATATGGTTGTATGAAGATTAAATAATACACATTAACAAATTAACATTTTTTAATTGAAGCTTGATTTACAATATTGTGTGAGTTTCAGGAGAATATACAGAATACTAGCACAGTGACTAATATGAGTAAGATGGCTATTATTATCCTATGTATGGTTATTTTCATTTACTTTGATTTAGGATACTACCTTTTTCTGAAATTTTTTAGAAATAACCTCAAAAGGCATTCAGAAATCCACTAAAATCTCGATAATCATAAAAGGCATATGGTGAACCAAAGGAAAACATGGAAATTCAGAAAATACACAAAGGAAAAAACTTATCAGCCAAAGAAAATGGTGCTTAGAATTCTCATCACGTGTTATTAATAGTATAATATTTAGAAGATAAACACACTCATTAGTCATGTTTTCCTTATGGAATTTCTCTTTAAAGGGTTTTCTAATGAATAGTTTACATATTTAAAGTTTCTTATCAAGATGGTTTAATAGACTTATGATTTTAATAATTGTACATGTTCCAGAACCCTCTTACACGGCATGAACACAAACAGCCACTTCTTATTCATGAGCATGATTCACCAGATATGCCAGTCTCATTATAGTCAAAAGTATGCAAAATATGAAGCATATGGTATGAAAAGTCAAGACTGAACTACAGTTCGCCTTCAGCAAGATGAAGTTTCTTCGGATTTTACAAAAACTTTGCTTTTAATTCCTTAACCACTAGAAAAGTAACTGCACATAAAGAACACAGAAGGCAAGCAGAACAGAGTGTGGTGATTCAGCTACTGAGCTCATTAGGTTTAAAAAGGATTTTATGAGAATCTACTTGCAATACTCTTCCATTCTAACACTTTCATCAATTAAAACTTGTGTAAAAGTAACAGCAATCACGTGAGGATGCATCACTCCTGAAAGACACTGAGTTACAATACATTTCATCCTAATGTGTGATGAGGGGCTTCCCAGGTAGAGTTAGTGGTAAAGAACACACCTGCCAGGTGCAAGGAGACATAAGAGATTCAGGTTCCATCCCTGGGTCAGAAAGATCCCCTGGAGAAGGAAATGGCAACCCACTCCAGTATTCCTGCCTGGAGAATTCCATGGACAGAGGAGCCTGGCAGGTGACAGTCCATGGGGTTGCAAAGTCAGATACGACTGAGCAACTAACACTTTAACTAAGTATATTGGCCAATGAAAGACACTCATTGTTGAAGAAAGATTGGCTATTTTCAGCCATGTATTTGGTCTAACTCTGTGTTATTCTCATTACATTAACATTTTTAACTGAAGCATACTTGATTTACAATATTGTGTCAGTTTCAGGTATATTATAGTAAAGTGAGTTCTATACTTTTTTAGATTATTTTCTATTATAGCTTATTACACGATATTGAGTAGAATTCCCAGTGCTATAAATCCCTGTTGCTTATCTATTTTATGTACTCCTAAATCTATCCCCTCGCATCTTCCCTTTGACAATCATAAGTTTGCTTTCTGTGTCTGGATATTTCTGTTTTGTATGTAAATCTTTTTATATTCTTCTTTATATTGTTTTTATGATATCATATATAAATGATATCTTATAATAGTTGTATTTTCTGTTTGACTTACTTCACTAAGTATAATATTCTCTATGTCCAACCATGTAGCTGTTAATGGCAATATTTTATTTTTTTAATCACTGAGTTCATTACAGTAACATTTTATAAGAGACGATGAGAGAATGAGAGAACAGACTATTAATGTTCATCACACAAACATCTATTTGTAGCACTAGTGTGAAGGCTAATCACTTGGTAGCTTGATGTTAAGTGTTTAATGGCACCCTTGAATGGTAAAAATATCACTATGGCCTTGGGTTTGCATTACATGTGAAAGGCGAAAAGAAACACTTTTTTTTTTCATTTTATTATTATTATTTTTTTAATTGTTTTTGCCATACATTGTCATAATATCACCATGGGTTTACATATGCTTCCCCTCCGGAACCCCCCTCCCTCCTCCCTCCCCCCCGGGAAATCTCGCTGCACCAGCCCCGAGCATCAATCCTGGGCTGGCGATTGATTACACATATGATAATTAACATGTTTCAATGCCATTCTCCCATATCATCCCACCCTTCCCCTCATCCACAAAATCCAAGAGTCTATTCTATACATCTGCGTTCCTTTTGCTGTCTCGTATGTTGGGTTCTCGTTACCGTCTTTCTAAATTCCATATATATGCGTTAATATATTGTATTGTTGTTTTTGCTTCTGGCTTACTTCACTCTGGATCATGGGCTCCAGTTTCGTCCATCTGAGTAGAATTGCTTCAAATGAATTTTTTTTTAATGCTGAGTAATATTCCATTGTGTATATGTACCACAGCTTGCTTATCCATTCGTCAGTTGATGGGCATCTAGGTTGCTTCCATGTCCTGGCTATTGTAAACAATGCAGCGATGAACATTGGGGTACACGTGGCTCTTTCAATTCTGGTTTCTTCGGTGTATATGCCCAGCAGTGGGATTGCTGGGTCATATGGCAGGTCTATTTGCAGCTTTTTAAGGAACCTCCACACTGTTTTCCATAGTGGCTGTACTAGTTTGCATTCCCACCAACAGTGTAAGAGGGTTCCCTTTTCTCCACATCCTCTCCAGCATTTATTGCTTGTAGACTTTTGGATGGCAGCCATTCTGACTGGTGTAAAGTGGTACCTCATTGTGGTTTCGATTTGCATTTATCTGATAATGAGTGATGTTGAACATCTTTTCATGTGCTTGTTAGCCATTTTTATATCTTCTTTGGAGAAATGTCTAAGTTCTTTGGCCCACATTTTAATTGGGTTGTTCATTTTTCTAGTATGGAGCTGCAGGAGTTGTTTGTATATTTTTGAGATTAATTGTTTGTCCGAAGAAACACTTTTTAAAAAAGTCAGTGAAGAAATAAGGTAGGATTCTAATGAATGTGTTAATGCTTGTCATATTATGGAAACAGGCTCATAATTCTGAGAATTTTTTGTTGGTAAACTGAACATATTACTGCCCCCATGTGGTTTGTTTTTCTAACTGAGTTTCTGGGACTTCACCTAGGAGTTCCCACCTTAAGTCCTGGGTCTCCAATCTAAAACCCCATCCTTCTAGTTTTCTAGATGTTCAGACTTTGTCTCCTGTCCCCAAATGAGTCATAATAACCTAAGAAGAGTCCTGCCTCACCCTCCCATGACATAAAACGCGTTCTTGAGAAGTGTCATATACAGCCCCATCACTTTCCCCTCATCTCCTTCAGAGCAAGCACTCTTGTACTTACCTTTAACTGCCTACAGCAGAACCTGATGCCCAGTCCCTAACAGGCACTCAGTGAATGATGGTATTCATACATTTACTGTGTTGAATCACACATGAAATAATCATTTTTGCAGGTCAAAAATGGTCAGTCTGTAATGTCCAATCTAATATTTTTAGCAAATGACTATAAAGTACATATTCTGAGAAAGGGACTGTTCTAACACATATCAACACACTTCTCATATCTCCTAATGTAGGGGCTTTTATTATTCTGATCTTACAGATGTGGAAACTAAGAAAGAAACAGTGTAGTTAAGCAAACTGCCCAAGGTCAAATAGCCAGTACATTTTAGAATGGCAATTATTGATCACTCTGTTACTATTTCTGACATTGATTCTTTTCTTATAGAACATGGGCTTTATTTTTTATTATGTAGGACCAAATAGAAAATTTTATTATTAACATTTAAGCTAATTTTTTTCCAGTTCAAATAAATAATGAACTTTATGGGAAGAAAAAGAGCATGTGGGTCCTAAAATGGTTTAATAGGAATTTTTTTAGTTTTCTTTTTTTTTTCCTAGTTTTTTTTTTTTAATTTTCTTTACATTATTGTGTTGGTTTTACCATACATTGACATGAATCTGCCATGGGTATACATGCGTTCCCCTTCCAGAACCCCCCTCCCACCTCCCTCCCGATTCTCTCTCTGGGTCATCCCGGTGCACCAGCCCTGAGCACCCTGTATCAAGCATCAAACCTGGGCTGGCGATTGATTTCACATATGATGATTAACATGTTTCAATGCCGTTCTCCCATATCATCCCACTCTTGCCCTCTTCCACAGAGTCCAAAAAGATTGTTTTATACATCTGCGTCTCTTTTGCTGTCTCGCATACAGGGTTGTCTTTACCGTCTTTCTAAATTCCATATATATGCGTTAGTATACTATATTGTTGTTTTTCCTTCTGGCTTACTTCACTCTGGATAATGGGCTCCAGTTTCCTCCACCTGAGTAGAACTGATTCAAATGTATTCTTTTTAATGGCTGAGTAATATTCCATTGTGTTTATGTACCACAGCTTCCTTATCCATTCATCTGCTGATGGACATCTAGGTTGCTTCCATGTCCTGGCTATTGTAAACAATGTGGCGATGAACATTGGGGTACACGTGTCTCTTTCAATTTCGGTTTCCTCGGTGTGTATGTCCAGCAGTGGGATTGCTGGTTTGACATTGATTTTTATATAGCAAATAAACTCTTATAGTTAAGGATATCAGTAAAAACTTCTGATTTTATTTTACTTTTTAACTTTTTATTTTATATTGGAGTATAGTTGATTAATAATATTGTGATAGTTTCAGGTGTACAGGAAAGTGATTCAATTATACATATACATGTGTCTATTCTTTTTCCAATTCTTTTCCCGTTTAGGTTGATAATAGTATTAATCAGAGTTCCCTGTGCTATACAGTAGATGCTTGTCAGTTATCCATTTTAAATATAGCAGTGTGTACATGTCAATTCCAAAAATCTGATTTTAAAACTCAATGTTTTTGTTGTTTCCCCTAAAAGCGTCTAAACTCAGTGACACTTCAGTAGCAATGAGCACATCTAGAACTCTGATCATGGTTTATGAATGCCATTCCCCACCAAATAAAAGAGGGTCCCTTGGGAAAACTGGCTGATCCAAGATCTAGCTAGTGAACGGACAATACAAAGCAAGCCTGGGACATCTTCTTGCTCCAAAGAGTTATATGGACTCAAAGTTTTAAGTGAGACATATCAAAAGGCCACAGGAGTTGGTGTGAGGGGCTCCCACTTAAATTCAGGACAGTTTGAGGGTGAAAAATAATAAAAGTAAAAGATTAAAAAGCAAAATAATCCATGAGGCCACAATAAGAGAAAAAATGTAGACAGGTCAGGGGAAAAAAACTCTTCTTTACAGAAAAATATCATATAATACATAGAGAAGAAATAACAGATCTTGAAAAATCACCATTTTGTAAGCCCTGAGCATAATAGTTAATTCAGGCAATAATCATTAGTGGATGCTAAAACCACTGAATGAAAGGTTGAAGAGAAGGATCTTCATGTAGCCTGAAGGTATTTACCCACAAAGTTGGGAACAAATACCACAGTGCTAGGCTTGGTTTCAAACCCTTATGTGTTTAGAATCTTCTGTGCCAGCAAGAACTACAGTGGACTAGAGAAACCCTTCCTAGTAAGGCAGATATAAAAATGCTGCATAAAAATTAAATATCTTTAAGCAGGGCAGGAAATTAATGAAATTCCTCGGAGGACAAAGATTGAAAGACTGGAAACTTCTGCAGGGTTAGTGAGCACACACTGGGTTTTGCCGTATAGTCAATCACCACTGGACTCAAACTTGGGTTTTAATGAGGCAAAGCCAGGGGTTCAAACAGGTGAGCTACGAAGATCTAAACATTTACATCAAGGTGGGACCTTTGAATGGTGGCATCCTCAGAGATGAAACAGATAAAGCCCTGTCCTGCTTAGTGCAAGGATGGGGCCACACGCCTGTCTTGACCTTGGCTTGGATGGGAAAACAAGAAAACACTTTCCTGAGAATTCCTAACCACAAGCCCACAATCACTCAATTTGGTAATCAAAACCCATGCTACAGGGGTTGCCAAAAATGTTTAAATCAAAATTTAGTTTAAATTAACCCCAGATGACAGGACTTCCAGGCATCTAGCAGAAGCAAGCTTGAATGCTCTGTGGAGGGACATATTTTAAATCCAGGCCCCATAGGGTTCCCACAGATAAAGTTCAAAACCACATGAGCTCAAAAATAAGAACACAAAAGTATGATGGTTACAGCTAGATTAATAAAAAATCAAACAGACTTCAGAGCAAAGAGCATTTGATAAGGACATTAACAAACACCGATGAAAGCTATTCACCAGGAAGAAAGAACAATTCTAGATATGCATGGACTCAGTAACACCATCAAATATGTGCGTTGTGTTGGGTCATTTCAGCTGTGTCCGACTCTTCACCACCCCATGGACTGTAGCCCGCCAGGCTCCACTGTCCACATATAAACCCCAAATCTGCTTGCTGGAGGGACTGGCAAGAGTCTTCTCTAGCACCACACAGTTCAAAAGCATCAGTTCTTTGGCGTTCAGCCGTATTTATAGTTCAACTCTCACAGCTGTTCATGACTACTAGAGAAACCATAGCTTGATGATAGGGACCTTTGTTGGGAAAGTGATGTCTATGCTTTTTATTACACCATCTAGTTTTGTCAGAGCTTTTCTTCCCTTGGACATCAAGGAGATAAAACTAGTCAATCCTAAAGGAAATCAACCCTGATTATTCATTGGAAAGACTGATGCTGAAGCTGAAGCTCCAATACTTTGGCCACCTGATGCAAAGAGCCGACTCAGTGAAAAAGATTATGATGCTGGGAAAGACTGAAGAGAAAGGAGAAGGGGATGACAGAAGATGAGATGGTTGGATGGCATCACCAACTCAATGGACATCAGTTTGAGCAAACTCCAGGAGATGTTACAGGAAAGTCCATAGTGTCATAAAGAGTTGGATATGACTTAGAGACTGAACAACAACAAAAACAATTAAAATACAATTGGGAGATAAACCAATAAATCCACCATTACCGTGAGAGATTTTAAGATATCTCATTAATAGATTGAGTGATGCCCTCCCCCCCACACACACACAAAATGGCAGTTTAAGGGATTAAAATCTGTAATGCTGAAGCTTGAATAATATAAGTATGCCTGCTTTAATGGGTATGAGTGGATATCTGATAGGTGATAAATGAAAAAGATCAAAGTCCAATGGTGTCGCAGTCCATGGGGCTGCAAACAGTCAGACGGGACTTAACAATTGAACAACAATACCCATCATAAGTCAAACAATGTATGGTTATCATTGACCCCCTTTCTTCCTCTTAAACACATCCAATTCATTAGGCTACCGTGTTGGCTCTACTTCCGAAAAAGACCCTATCATGTCCCCTCACTTCCACCACCATCTCATGCCTAAATCACTTCAGTAGCTTCCTAACTGGTCCCAAAGCCTTTCCTGTGTCCTTTGGTCTATCTTCCTCTAAAATATAAATCAGGTCACATCAGAAACACATGCCCAAACCTTGCCAGTCACTTCCCATTTCCCCTGTGTAAGACTCCAAAGCCTTGGCCAAGTTTTGGTCCCACACCATATCGCAGGTACACAGGCCTCATTTTTGTTTCAAATTCACACCAAGCAAGTCCTCATCTTTCAGAGCACTGCATGCGCTGTTTCCTCTGCTTGAAGGTTGTTCCTGCACATACACTCATGGCTCATTCTTTCACTTTCTCTGCATCTTTGCCCAAACATCTGCTGTACCAAGAGAGCTGTCTCTACCAACCTGTAGAAGAAGAGGATACACAACTCTGCTTCCATCACTTTCTATCCCCCTGCACATTCCAGCTCCCTTGCCACCACAGGAAGAATGTGTATATTTTGTTTCTTTATTTCACTAGAATATAAAATATTTGAAAGTAAGAACTTGGTGTATTTTTTCGACTGCAGTAATTTCAGCGTTATAGCAGTACCTGGCACAGAGTAAAACCTCAATTAATCTTTGTTCAATAAATTCATCAAGAAAAATATTCATGATATAGCAGAGTAAACAAAGACCCTGGAATCAGACAACCTAACTTTGGATCCAGTCTTCGCCACTTGTTATCTAAATTAGGGCAAAATCATAACCTCACTAAGATTCCATGGTGTCATCTGCAAAAAGGAATTGCAAATACCTAAATTGTAACTGTAATTTTTGAAAACATAAAAAATACATATATATATTTAATATGTGAAAATTATATTGTACATAAATCACTGTGGTTTATAGTTACTAGATGCTTAATAAATAATACATGTCATTATTTTTTTTTTGGAGACACCTTTCTACTACATCTCCCTCTGTAACGATTATGCTGAATCTCAGCACAAGGTCCCAGAATATTGCATCAGAGAATCAGTTTCCCTGGTGAGGCTAAACAAAATTCTTTGAGTACAACTTCAAATCTATTTTTTTCCTAGGTATGTTCACAGTTTTAGCATTAATCAATGATTCCATTTGCCACGACTATAGGGAACTACTTGAGTATATACACAGATTAACTTACTTATAGAATGATCAAAGAATCCTGTGAAACTCAGATATTACTTGAAGCATTAATTTTGTATAAGCTGGAAAAAAATTGTGTTGATCACAAATAAGTTTTCCATGCACAGCATATTGCAACTCAAAAAGTAACTCTGACTTCAGCTCAGTTCAGTTTAGTCACTCAGTCGTGCCCAACTCTCATGCCAGGCCTCCCTGTCCATCACAAACTCCTGGAGCCTACTCAAACTAATGTTCATTGCATGGGTTATGCCATCCAACCAACTCATCCTCTGTCATCCCCTTCTCCCCCTGCCTTCAATCTTTCCCAGCATCAGGGTCTTTTCCAATGAGTCAGTTCTTCACATCAGGTGGCCAAAGTATTGGAGTTTCAGCTTCAGCATGAGCCTTCCCAATGAATATTCAGGACTGATTTCCTTTAGGATTAACTCTGACTTAGCAGTAAGAAAACAGACTGCTATATTTGAAAATGGGCCAAAGACCTAAATAGAGACATCATCAAAGAAGAGGTACAAATGGCAAACAAGCATATGTCATCAGAGAAATGGAAATGTAAACAAAAATGAGATACCACCACACATCCATTAGAATGGTCAAAATTTGTAACACTGACAATACTAAATGCTGACTAGGATGAAGAACAACAGAAACTCTTCCAATTATCTTTGGGGACAATGTAAAATGGTGCGGCCACTTTAAAAGATAGTTTGGCAGTTTCTTATAAAACTAAGCAATTATATATCTTGACATTTACCCCAAGGAGTTGAAAACTTAGATCCACACAAAAACCTGCACAAGGGTACTGATGTCACCTTTATTCATAACTGCTCAAGTCTAGAAGCAACCAAGATGCCATTCAGTAGCTGAAAGAATAAATATACTGTGGTACAGCCAGACAATGAACTATTTATTATTCATCACTAAAAACAAATGAGCTGTCAATCCATGAAAAGACATCAAGGAACTTTAAATGTGTATTATTGAGTGAAAAAATGCCAATCTGAAAAGGCTACATGCTGTATGCTTCTTATTATATGACATTCTGGAAAATACAAAACTATGGCAACAGTAAAAAGATCAATAGTTGCCAGAGATGGGAGTGAGGGGAGAAAATGGATAAACAGGTAGGGCACAGAGGACTTCACTGACTTCTAGGTCAGTGAAAATGCTCTAAAATCTTACAATGGTGGATATATGTCATTATACATTTGTCCATACTCAAATCATAGGACTGAATACAGTCTATCTTCTTGGAGCATCATTTTTAACATTGTGGTTGGGAGAAACAGTGCTTGAGTGAGATAATTTGATGAAGCTTTTAAAATGTATTTCATATTTTAAAACATAAAGATACATTATAGAGGAGAATGCATAAATCAATAACTCTTTAAAAAAATTTTTTTTCATAAACCTCCAAAAAGTTTCATTTGACACTTTTCTATTGACAATCACAGATTTCACCCTCAACTTGATATAAAGAGATATAAGGAAACAGTTGACTGTTCTCTCAACTGCTATTAAACATGGTACTAGAGGTTCTGGCTACCACAGTAAGGCAATTTTTAAAAAGGCATTTAGACTGAGGAATGGTAAGGTAAAACTGTCTTTATTCACAGACAATATTATTGTCTATTTAGAAAACATAGCACAGTAGAACTAATAATTATTTGGCAAGATTACACAATAAAAGATCAATGTGCAAAAATCAATTCATTTCCATATTCAAGGAAAGAACAATCAAATATCAAAATACACAACTTCTGCAATAGCATCAAAACTATGAGGACTAAGGCATGCTTCTGACAAGCTATAAGACCTGTACACTCAAAACTACAAACACTGCTGAGAACAATGAAAGAAGACATAAAGACATGGGCAAGAAGCCTCACATTGATTGTTAAGATGCCAACTGTCCCTGGCTGACCATGGGGTAGCAGAGTTGGACACGACTTAGCAACTGAACAACAAGACCATGAAAAGGCATGACAGACTGGGAGAAAATATCTGAAAGTATATCTCTGATGAAAAGATCTGCATCCAGAACACACACATACAAACATACACATAAACACACATGCAGTCTGCTGCATTTAAATTATACCCATGGCAGATTCATGTCAATGTATGGCAAAACCAACACAAAATGTAAAGAAAAAAGTCTTTCTTGAAATTGTTACAATAAAAAAAATGCACAGAAAAAGAAAATCAAAGCAAATTATTAAGACAATCTCTAGTATCTGAAGGATGATCTCATAAAAATCTGTTTTAAGAAGCACAGGATTATGCGATCCTTCAGGTCAGGGACTATGACTTTCTGTTTTTCTTTCCTTTCCACCAGGGTCTGAACCACACACACAAGTCTTAACAGAACATCTCAATTTAAAAATATAATTATCTCACAAGCAAGAAGTCTGGAAGGAGAGTGTGCCAGGCTTGAAAGCTCAGTAATTTCACCAAGGATGCAAGTTCTCTCTGTCCTGGTTGGCCATCTTTAGCATTCTGGCTTTTCATTCTTAGGCTTATCACCTCATTGTCAGAGAATGGCTAATGCATCATATTCTCTGGCAACAGCCTCCAAAGCAGTAAGCAATGAAGGGATGAGAGAGAAATGAGACCTTTCCCAGAAGCCCCTTGGGTCACTCTCCCAGCACTGAACCAATCACTGTCAGGACAGACTAAGATTACCATAAATCTGCCCTCAACCAATTCCACACTAGGACAGTGGTTTGCCCTCAACAAAATCAGGATTCTGTTAACAAGCAAGAAAAGAGGTAAACAACTAGTAGGCAACTGAAAGTCTTCTACCATTGTTGACTTACAATTTAAATAGAAACCTTGTAGAGCTTTTACTATTACTGATGCACTTAACTCCCTATACTCTATATTCCAGAAAAAAAGCATGAATATAATAAATGTGTATTTGCCCACAGATAAATGGTTTCATAAACACATTTCTGGTGGTTTATAATAAAATATGCTTTAAAATAAGTGTTAAATATCCTACAACCAGTTGAAAGAAAAAGAGACAGGGGTTATGACATAGGTATTGGTAATTGTGATATGTACCAGAACACAGGGTTTGAAAACCCACTGCTACCACTGATTTCTGAATCTTGAAGAAATAAAAACAGAAAGGAAAACTAAACTTAATGAAATCATTTTGATGTGGACAATACGGAATATGAAATAGTAGCTTTCTTTGTAATGCTTTTACTATTTCTCATGATGATTTCAATTTCACCAATGTCATTTTTTTTTCCAGACACAATTAAAATTAGTTCACATTCTCTGTGCAGCAGAGTGCTACAGTTGGGTTTAGTGTGAGAAGCCTCAGATTTATTTTATTGCAGTAAGGATTTTCAACATGTTATAAAACAGTGGAAACTCAATATAGTAGGGATTCATGTGGATTCACATCAGTCAGAAATTACCAGTAAAGTTTTATCCTGTGCGACTTCAAAATCCATCAGTGGAAGTTCTCTAGACTCGAAACTTCAACAAATGTCCCAAGTGACAGCTCTGGGACATAGGGAAAAAAAGGAAAAAAAAAATAAAAACAAAAAAACAAGCATGCCTGGATTGTAAAGAATAGGGCCTGGGGCTCAAAAACCCTTGTATAAATTTTGCCTCTATCAACCACTGCCTGTGGTGATAAACTTTTTAGTCTCTCTGGTCCTTAGTTTAATTGTATCTATGTAATTATAGAGTTGGACTATTCGGTCTCTGCTGTCTCTTTATGCTTTAAAACAAAAAGAGTTGATCTCTGTTTGGTCTCTGTTGTCTCTTCTTGCTTTAGAATGTTGCCTAAAGGGCCAATATCTAGAAAAAGCTGTTTAAATAGATATACTTAAATTTTAGAAGCTTTTTCATATGCATCCAGACATCAAAGGATATCATTTAATAATATAAAGTCTAAAAAAAGTTATAATAATACAAAAATTTTCCTTTTCTATCAATTCCTAAATGATGGCTCAGATAGTAAAGAATCTGCCTGCAATGTGGGAGACCCAGCTTCAATCTCTGGGTCAGGAAGATTCCCTAGAGAAGGGAATGGCAACCCACTCCAGTATTCTCGCCTGGAAAATCACATGGACAGAGGAGCCTGGAGGTCTACAGTTCATCGGGTCACAAAGATTCAAACATGACTGAGCAACTAATACTTTCACTTTCAAAGACAAAAAAATCAGGCACTGGGTTTTTCTTTCCAATTTCTTGTGTAAAAGTTGATATACTCAACCTAATAGAATCTAATAGCAAAGCAACTTTCAGCTTAAGAGCCCAACATCAACATTCAATCTATCTTCATGTAACAAACAAAAAAATACTACAGACCTTCAGTTAATTCCCGTACGTCTCAAGCTTAAAATTATGGGCTCAAGAATGTACATACGTACTTACACTTCCTATGATAGTGAAAGAAACAATAAAATAAACTAAGGAGAAAAAAAATTACTCTAGCATTAAAACACCAAGCACATTAAACAAGAAACGTTCAGTGTAAAATTTATCTCCTTGAAGATTAACAAATTCACACACTATTCTAAAATAATTATGTGCAACCTGAAATTATCATGAATGATTCTTGATTTGCTTCTGCAGAATAACTTATGTATAATGGAACATATCAGAATTATCCAAAAAGTAAGCAAATACCATACAAATGATCAGCATTGATCCAAAAAGACCCCTTATCCAACCATCTATTGAAGGTTATAGTTACTTAACAAATGTTTAAACACTTCTTACGATTATTCACAAAGAGTTTCAAACACAAATTATTTTCCTAAGATAATACACAAGCTCTTTAATTTTGAATGACTTTCAATATTCAAGATATTAAACAAACAAACAAAATGAGGGAAAAAAGCACCAGTCTAGCTGGGATTCCAGCCAATAAAAACTCTACTTCATGGAAAAAAGCAATAAGTCCACAATTTCACAGTGAAGATGCAAACAATCACCCCACACAGGAATGGTTGTGGATTACTGTGCAAATCACAGAGGACTGAAAAAAGGGGAGCCTTCTGCCCAGGGTGAGTGAGCAGAGATGACACCCTTTACAAGAATTTTATTAAGGATACCTGCACTGCTAAACAGCAACAGTTGACGCTGTCTCTTCTATCTCATGAAAATGCTCTCAAAAACTGAAGTAATAGAGGCTTTTAACTTTGCTCTTACGGACTTCCAGGCTTACTTCCCTTAATATTAATATCTGAAGCATTGCTATGACCTGTGACATCTACTCTTTTCTTTGGAATAGAATTGCTTTACAATGTTAGTTTCTGCTGTATGATGAACTGAATCATCTATATGCATACTTATATTCCACCCCTCTTGGACCTCTGTCCCAACTCACATGCATCCACCCTTCTAGGTTATCACAGAACACTAAGCTGAGCTCCCTGTGCCATACAACAGCTTCCTACTAGCTATCTATTTTACACACGGTACACACAGTGGTATATATATGTCAGTCCTAATCTCCAGTTTGTCCCACCTTCCTCTTCCCACCACTGTGTCCACCTGTCCATTCCTCATGTCTGCATCTCTATTTCTGCCTTGGAAATAGGTTCATCTGCACCATTTTTTCTAGACTCCACACATATGTATTAATAAACAATATTTGTTTCTCTCTTTCTGACTTTCTTTACCATGTATGACTGACATGTCTCCTCATTTCTGAGTACCATAACTAAACTATGGCCATGTGTAACTAAACAATACATAAAAGCATCCAAGGCATATCAGTTTGCCCAAGTTATATATTTAAAAATTACTGGTTATATATAGTAGTTATCAGATAATTATATGTTAACTGTTGTTCAGTCCCTCAGTCGTTTCCAACTCTTTGCGACCCCATGAACTGCAGCACACCAGGCTTCCCTGTCCTTCACCATCTCCTGGAGCTTGCTCAAATTCATGTCCATTGTGTCAGTGATGCCATCCAATCATCTTATGTTATAAGACTTATAAAATAAACAGAAATTTGAACCAAGGGCATACAGACAAAATTTAGCTAAAATAAGAGTATAAAGCTATAAGGTTTAAAGACATTCTGAGCAATCTGAAAAACAACCATAACATACTTTTTTTTTCTAATTTATTTATTTTCTTTACACTATTGTGTTGGTTTTGCCATATATTGACATGAATCTGCCATGAGTATACATGTGTTCCCCTTCCAGAACCCCCCTCCCACCTCCCTCCCGATCCCATCTCTCTGGGTCATCCTGGTACACCAGCCCTGAGCACCCTGTATCAAGCATCAAACCCGGGCTGGCGATTGATTTCACATATGGTTAATTCTTCGCTGAATAAATATTTTAACTTCCTGCACACAACTTTAATCTATTGTTTAATTCAGGTCAAAATGAAGTAACTCAGTTATATACGCTGTTATATAAAAAACCCAGAGGATGAAATTACATCTCTCTTTAATAAGATCCTTTGAAATCCTATACATCAATAACTTAGCAGCCAAATGATTTTTCTTCTTTTAATGCTGATTGAGCAGTAAATAATAACTAGCAGAAAAACAAGCAAGTAAAATAGTGTTTCACACCTTTGCTGCAGCTTTCTTAAATGATCCTGACCTACCAACAAATTTAGTACAAGTTCAAATGCAATTATCTCATTAACCTCTAAATAAAGCAATAATTCAGTGTAGCTTTCAGAGGGCTAATTTTAAGGTCGAGATGTTAAAAAAAAAAAACCCTATAGGAAAGTATTCAAATGTTAGTGTTGAGGCTGAAACAAATAAAAACATCTTGTTTCAAAGCACAGTGCTGTTGTAATGACCTAGTTCAAAAAGGAGCCTTAGCCCTCCCAGTCTCCATTTCGGCATCTAAAAAACAAAGAATCAGCACAGTACAATCTTTAAAGGTCCCTACCACCTCTAAAACAAGTCCACTAGGCCATCAATATAAAGCATGGCAATATGAAAAGGAGATAAATTAGGCAAGATATTCAATGTAAAGGTACTGCAAATATGCTTTTAAATCTTCCTAAAGATTCTGGTTGTAGCTCAGTTGGTAAAGAATCTGTCTGCAATGCAGGAGACCTGGGTTCGATTCCTGAGTTGGGAAGATCCTCTGAAGAAGAAAATGGCAACCCATTCTAGTACTCTTGCCTGGAGAATCCCATGGACAGAGGAGCCTGGCATGCTGTTGCTCATGTGGTCGCAAGAGTCAGACATGACTTAGTGGCTAAACCACCATCACCAAAGATTCTGGCATAGAAACAACAGCAGAGACTCCAAATACCACTTTTGCTCATTTTTTAATCAGTAGACTGAAAAAATAAATAACTATGTAATTTAAACTCCTCTGTACTTATAGTCCTCTGCCCCTTTCACAACATCTCTGGTATGATCTGTGAATTATTAGTGAAAACATTGATATAAAAAATGGACATATCAATTTTTTACTTCTTACATATGAAAACTCAAAATGAAGGAGTAAAGAGAATAGGCTCCATTGTGAAAGCAGGACTCCATCTTGGGCTGGACTGTGGACTTTGAGCTATATGCCAAGGACCTATGGAAACGACATACCAACTAGAAAACCAGACAACCCCCCATCCCCACCACTGATGGAAAAGCCCCAGGACTCATACCTAGACTCTCCGTCGCCTAAAAGAATATCCGAATTATCTGTATAAATGAATAGAACCATAAATTCTATTATGCTTATTGGAGTATGACCACAGGCCTATTGATAATTGTCCACTATTAATTACCTGGGCTTAATGTATATGAATCACAGGTTTAAAGCATACGGATGGATCATGGGTTAACTTTGATTGTATCTTTCTCTTCCTTTGTTCACACTAGTTTCAGAGAATTTGAGGAGGTGGGTTTGAGCACGTACACCTAGGGTATATAACGTTTTCACAAAAACTGTTTGGAGTCCTTGGCTAAGAGGAGACTCTGTCTTGGGCCCACCGCTGTAATAAACTGCACTCCACTATCTGCATTGTCCTTCTGAGTGAGTTTGTTTCCTGGAATGCATGGCTACAACATTTGGTGCATTGGCCAGGGAACTCCTCACTTTGAGGAGACAAGGTCCATTTGGGACAACTCTGAGGCCTTGCGGCTTGAATCTTTTAGAAGGGGGATGGTGCCTTGCCCTTCTGGAAGGATTCTGCTTCTCAGTGCCCAGACCTTTCACGATAGCAGGTAGTGGACGGCAGCAGGGAACTGAGCACTCAGGTAAGGAGGGAACCCACCCAGCAGGGTGGAAGTGGGGGCCTGATCACCCCCCTGGGAGGGACTAGCAGGGGCACGGACCCACAGGAGCCGGTAATAGGCAGGTGGCAGTGATTGCTGGGTATACAAGTTGATGAGCATGTTAGGGCTTAGGCAGGGAATTTGTGAAGGTCATTTAGGAGGTGGTATCCATGCCGTCTTGGGGAAAATTATTACCAAGCAATCTTCAAGAGATTGTTAGGAGAAGAAACTTGGTCTTTGTGTGTTCATATTCTGCCATCCCCAAGGAGGTGTCCCATCTGCTGTGAAATTCTCGATCCCCTCAGAACTGTCAGGCTAGAAGGAAGGGGATACATAAGTGAGTACGAACTGACTTTTCCAGAGATGGCCTGGGACGTGGGATATTTGACCCATCTGTGTTTTCATCTGCACCTGATCAAGCCCACCAAGGCAGAATGGACTTTAAAAGTTGAGAGAGAAATATTTTTGAACCACGTGGTGTTCTGGTTAGGCTGTGCTGACCAGCAGGTGAAGACACGCTGATTCCCCTTCTATCTCTGGGATCTGGCTCTTCTCATCCTAATTAAGAAGGAATCGGAATGGCAATTTAATAAGTGTTTCATTGAGTGAAATATCAGAAGTATATAGGGTACTGAGAACTTCATAGACAGAAAGAAAAGGAAAAGTAGAAGAAGGTCTGAGAAGGTAAGCAAGATGGAGGGAAGCGAATCTAAGACAACTGTATTAGAGTGCATGACTAAAAATGTAAAGGAGGGATTTGGAGGAGAATGTGGGGTGAAGGTGATGCCTAACCACATCCACATACTTGGTGAAGTCAAGTGGCCCCCTATGAGAGTACGATGGCCACCAGAGGACACCATGAACTTAAAAATAGTGGAAGCAGACTATACAGAAGCCACAGGAGAGCCAGGACACCCAGATCAATATCCATATATTGACTCATGGCTAGGGTTAGCTCAAGACCATCCTACTTGGACAAGACTCTGCATTCAGAAGGGAAAGCAAAAAATATTAATGGCACAAAAATTGACTGATGATAAAAAAGGAAATTCTACAGGATTTGGACAGGGATGACCTGACCCCTCCCCCATACTGGATAATGACGTGCCTGCCTCCCAGTGCTGCACCAGGACAGGAGGACGCCTTAATGCCGGATCCAAGGCCAGGTAAAGTTCCTGCAGTAGCCGCTGCTCTTCCATCAGCTCTCCTGGAGATCGCAGAGACACCGTTTCAGGAGGCTCCAATCCCAGGAATGGAGACCTCTGGTCAGTGCTCCCAATTACATCTCAGCTGGACCCCCTAGATTATATTCATCTCTCCTGGTGAGTACTGATGGGAAGGAGGAGGAAAACACAGGAATTAGACAGAGGCTGTGCTCCACCAAGGAACAGGGGGGAAGGACCCCACTACAGATGCCCTTCAGAGAGCTACAATAGCCTCCAGTTCCGGACACATGTGGGCACTACCATCAGCCCTCTGTAGGCTATTATTACCAGCCATTTTCCTCTATGGATATATTAAACTGGCAGAGACACACTCTATTGTACTCGGGGGAGTCACAAGCCACGATTAGGCTAATGGAGACTATTTTTCAAACCCATCGCCCTACAGGGATGACATAATCCAACTACTAGTCTACCTTTTCAGCCCTGAGGAAAGATCCTAACTGAGGCCAGAAAATGGTAAAGAGAAATGGCACCTGAGGGTACTGCAAACCTGCAGCTGTGGGCACAACTAGTATTGGGACTGTAATACAGAGGAAGGGAGGGGCCACCTGGAGGGATATTGGGTGGCTACTTTACAAGGTCTCAAGAGAAGCGCTGGAAAACCTATGAGTACGGCAAAACTGAATCCTATGAAAGACTGTGTGAGACTTGTCGACTTAATACACCAATAGATCCAGAGGCTGCTGGGTCTCAGATAGTGATAAATGCAGCCTTTGTTTCTAAAGCCTACCCTGAAAATGTCAGATGGGGGGACACCAATTAATTCACCAAATCATGATTCATGAATCTTTATACATCCCTGAATGCCCAGTACCTGTGTTGGGACGAGACTTGCTGTCTAAATCGGGGCACAAGTGACCTTTCCCCCTCACAAAAGACGCACTCTTCGAGTGGGCTCAGCCACCTATTTACTCTTCATCTCGGTAACCCCCCAAGATGAATGGAGGTTGCACGATCTCCCCGAAGAGGAAACTGGGTGGGCTAAAAAGTCAAGAGAGAAAGTTAATTCAACAATTCCCTGGGGGATAGAGGACCACCCCACCCAGGCTTGCAAAACAAATCCCACTGGTAATAGAACTCAAACAATAGGACTCAAATAATAGTAGTACAATTACGTCAGCACCCACCATGGGCCTCCCAGACCTTGTTAAGTCGTTTACTCTTTACATGAATGAACGGGACAAGGTGCCTATGGGAGTGTTGTCCCAGACCATGGGGACATGGGACAGACCTGTGGCTTATCTCCGGAAACCACTGGACACTGTTGCCACCGGGTGGCTGGGATGCTTATGGGCAGTTGCTGCAGTTGCCTTACTGGTCCGAGAGGCAACCAAGCTGACTTTGGGCCAGCATTTGATCGTAGAAGTCTCACATGAGGTCAACACTCTCCTGTGAGCGACCTCCATAAATGGCTCTCGACATCCTGGATTACTCAACACCAGGGACTGTTATCTGAGAACCCTTGTCAGGCCCTGAATCCGGCCACTCTCCTTCCTGTGGGAGAAGGTGGGCCCTCACACGATTGCAAGGAAATACGCCAGCAGACCTGACTTGAGAGACCAGCCAATCCCGGACCCAGATTTGGTCCTTTTCACCAAACGCATCAGCCTGGTGAAAAAGGACAATGACTGTCAGGACATGCAGTAGTCATGGAAGAAACCATCATTGAGGCTAGCTCTCTGCCATCAGACTGGGCCACTCAACGGGCCCAACTATATGCTCTAATCAGGGCCCTCCAGCTGTCAAAAGAAGACAAACATTTACACAGAATCCAGGTATGCTTTTGCCACACTACATGCACAGGGCTCTGTATAGGAGAGAGGCCTTTTGACAGCTGGTGAAAAAGATATTAAAAATAAGGAAGAAATTAAGACCCTATTAGATGCTGCCTGAGAACCAGAAAGGATTGCAGTCATACACTGCCGAGGACATCAAAAAGGTCCCCCCTGGCCTCGGGAAAATAGACTGGCAAATAAGACCACTAAACAAGCAGCCGAGTGATTGGGGGTGACAAGTGAAGCGCCTATTAAAGCTCTTGTATTGGCAGAGCTGCTTGGGCTAAGGCTGGACCATCTAAAACACAATGAAGCCCAAAACAAACTAGCCAAAGGGGAAGGGGCCATCAAGACTGAAAAGGGATGGAGGGAATTGCCAGGTGACAAATTATTGGTATCGGAGGAGCTGGCACTCACTCTGGTAAGCCAAACACACCAAGCAACCCACCTAGGCCATGATAAACTGAAAGAGCTAATTCAAAAATATTTCTTGGTTCCCCACCTCTCTTCCCTATGCAGGACAGAATCTCAGACTGCACTGCCTGCTCACAGGTCAATGCTGCCTTTTGGCACAGACAGAAACCTCCAGGCATTCAGCTAAAAGGCACGCTGCCCTCTGAACACCTGGAAGTAGACTTTGCTGCAATGAAGCCTCACCGACACTACCACTACTTGCTGGTCATAGTATGTACATTTTCGGTATGGGTAGAAGCTTTTCCTATCCAGACTGAAAGAGCATCAGAAATAGCCCAGTGCCTACTTAGGGAGATAGTTCCCAGATATGGATTTCCTATCAGCCACGTTGGATCAGACAATGGCCTGGCTTTCATAGATGATTTAGTACAACAAGTAAGCAAAACTTTAAATATAAATTGATCCATTTTGAGTTTATTTTTGTGTATGGTGTTAGAAAGTGTTCTAGTTTCATTCTTCTACAAGTGGCTGTCCAGTTTTCCCAGCACCACTTGTTAAAGAGATTGTCTTTTCTCAGTAACGAGAACCCAACATGCAAGACAGCAAAAGGAACGCAGATGTATAGAATAGACTCGTGGACTCTGTGAATGAGGGAAAGGGTGGGATGATATGGGAGAATGGCATTGAAACATGTTAATTATCATATGTCTAATCAATCACCAGCCCAGGATTGATTCTCAGGGCTGGTGCATGGAGATTTCCCGGGGGGGAGGGAGGAGGGAGGGGGGAGGGAGGGGTTTCTGGAGGGGGAGCATATGTAAACCCATGGTGATATCATGGCATTGTATGACAAAAACAATAAAAGGGAGGGAAAAAAAATAAAGAAATAACAATAAAAAAAAGAGAGATTGTCTTTTCTCCATTGTATATTCTTGCCTCCTTTGTCAAAGATAAGGTGTCCATAGATGCATGGATTTATCTCTGGGCTTTCTATTTTGTTCCATTGATCTATATTTCTGTCTTTGTGCCAGTACCATACTGTCTTGATGACTGTGGATTTGTAGTATAGCCTAAAGTCAGGTAGGTTGATTCCTCCGGTTCCATTCTTCTTTCTCAGGATTGCTTTGGCTATATGAGGTTTTTTGTATTTCCATATAAATTGTGAAATTATTTGTCCCAATTCTCTGAAAAAGACCTCTGGTAGCTTGATAGGAATTGCATTGAATCTATAGATTGCTTTGGGTAGTATACTCATTTCACTATATTGATTCTTCCAATCAATGAACACGGCACATTTCTCCATCTATTTGTGCCCTCTTTGATTTCTTTCATCAGTGTTTTATAGTTTTCTATATACAAGTCTTTTGTTTCTTTAGGTAGAAATACTCCTAAGTACTTTATTCTAGCATAAGACCAGAAACCATAAAACTCCTAGAGGATAACATAGGCAAAACACTCTCCGACATAAACCAAAGCAGGATCCTCTATGACCCACCTCCCAGAATACCGGAAGTAAAAGCACGAATAAACAAATGGGACATAATTAAAATTAAAAGCTTCTGCACAACAAAGGAAACTATACGCAAGGTGAAAAGACAGCCTTAAGAATGGGAGAAAATAATAGCCAATGAAGCAACGGACAAACACTTAATCTCAAAAATATACAAGCAACTCCTGCAGCTCCATTCTAGAAAAATAAACAACCGAATCAAAAAGTGGGCCAAAGAACTTAACAGACATTTCTCCAAAGAAGACATAAAAATGGCTAACAAACACATGAAAAGATGTTCAACATCACTCATTATCAGAGAAATGCAAATCAAAACCACAATGAGGTACCACTTTACACCAGTCAGAATGGCTGCCATCCAAAAATCTATAAGCAATAAATGCTGGAGAGGATGTGGAGAAAAGGGAACCCTCTCACACTGTTGGTGGGAATGCAAACTAGTACAGCCACTATGGAAAACAGTGTGGAGATTCCTTAAAATACTGCAAACAGACCTGCCATATGACCCAGCAATCCCACTGCTGGGCGTACACAGCGAGGAAACCAGAATTGAAAGAGACACATGTACCCCAATGTTCATCGCCGCATTGTTTACAATAGCCAGGACATGGAAGCAACCTAGATGCCCATCAACTGACGAATGGATAAGCAAGCTGTGGTACATATACACAATGGAATATTACTCAGCATTAAAAAATAATTCATTTGAATCAGTTCTACTCAGGTAGATGGAACTGGAGCCTATTATCCAGAGTGAAGTAAGCCAGAAGGAAAAACAACAATACAGTATACTAACGCATATATATGGAATTTAGAAAGATGGCAGCGAGAACCCTGCATGCGAGACAGCAAAAGGAACGCAGATGTATAGAACAGACTCGTGGACTCTGTGGATGAGGGCAAGGGTGGGATGATATGGGAGAATGGCATTGAAACATGTTAATTATCATATGTGAAATCAATCACCAGCCCAGGATTGATGTTCGGGGCTGGTGCACCGAGATGCCCCAGCGGGAGGGAATTGGGAGGGAGGAGGGAGGGGGGTTCTGGAGGGGGAGCATATGTAAACCCATGGCGGTTTCATGTCATTGTATGGCAAAACCAACACAATAAAATAAAGAAAATTTTTAAAAAAATATATCAATTGAAAAATACATACAGCATATAGGCCCCAGAGTTCTGGGATGGTGGAAGGAACCAACCGTACACTTAAAGAGACACTCTCCAGTGGATTATAGAGACTGCCTGCTGCCGGGTGGGCTTGTTTCCGACGGCTCTGCTCAGACTCAGGATGACGCCACGGTCCCATGGCTATTCTCCGTATGAAATTGTGTATGGAAGGCCCTCTCCCATAATAAAACAGGTGTCAACAAATTTGTCTCAGGTAAGGGGAGATGGGATTTCACAGCAGATGGAACAACTGGGTAAGGTAACAAATCAGGTAACTAAGTTTGTACAAGAAAGGGTGCCATTTCCCCTTGGGGAACAGATTCACGAATTTGTGCCCAGCGATCTGGTGTGGGTCAAGGACTGGAAAAAAAACTCTGTGGCCCCACACTGGAAGGTTCATATACTGTTGTTCTAGCCACCGCTATGGCAGTTAAAGTTGCAGGCGTCTCTCCCTGGATCCGCCACACTAGGATGATGAGACATACCACACAGACCCAGAAAACGCTGAGTGGACTGCACAGAGGGACCCACTGACCCTCAAGAGACTAAGACAATCCTTAAGAAGGAGAAGGAAAAGACGATCCCAGGTGAGCCCCTTCAGGATGAAGCCATATAATCAACTCCTGCTGCCTGGCCTCATCAACGTGATTTTGAATTTAACTTCCGTTTGACTCAGGACAATGTTCTCATCCTGAATGAAATGTCATGGACACATTCCTATGTGGACGTCCACGACACCTCCAACTGCTGGGTATGTGGGGCTATGCCTCTGTCTGTGATGGATGGACTTCCTTGGTGGGTTTCACCACTCCACCAAGGAGATTTTAGACCACTCTGCTCTTTTCTGGGATGACAAAAAGAGACTTTCCTTTCTCTTGTCAATCATAATCTCTCCCAGCTCTCTTGGTGTGATCCAGACCTACAGTCAACAGACTCGGGTCATGGGGTTACATTTGATGTAAACATCAGTTTCATAGGAGTAACAAAAGCCTATACTTCATATTTGAAAAACAAAAAGGAAAAAAGCTCCCTGACTGGCAAGACAGAATAGGCCTTTAGGTATGTTTAACAATTCTACCAAGTCTGGGATGAATATTTCTGGCTGACCCCAGAAAAGGGTCAATTTGTTACTCCTGCTGCTATATGCTGGGAACAAAAAGAACAAAGGGTAGAGTTTTGTGACCATCCATTAGACCCCAAAGAACTAAGATATATGGGGTACCTATCCCCCAAACAATGTAAATGAACATTCGAGGTCACATACCACCCCAACAAGTCCATCCCTTGGCCAGGCTCTGAATGGAAATATAACCCTGGAATCCTCTGGGTGGCACCCAATGGAACCCAACAGCTCTGTGGGCCTAGCCTTTGGCCTTGATTACCAATCGGGGGGATAGGCCACTGCACACTGGGATTCGCTTTTTCCCATGGCAGCATAAAGCCTAACCTACAACAAGCCCTGGTAAATCTATCTTATTTACAAGCTAGGTGGACAAGGTCTGTGTTTAAATGGTATGAAGATATTGCTTCCTTATTCGTCCCTTCTATAGGGACAACAGATATTATGATTAAAGTAGAAGCCTTGACTAATTTCACAAAACAGGCCCTCCTAGGTAGTGCTAAATCCATCCAAGCCTTAAATAAAGAACATATCCAAATGAGAAAGCGGTAATTCAAAATAGAATGGCTTTGGACATGCTCACAGCTGCTCAAGAAGGGACTTGTGCTACAATTAAGGTTGAATGTTGTGGATATATTCCTGATTTATCTGGAATGTATCAGCTGCTTTGGATGACATGAAAAACCAGGTAAAAGCAATGTCAAATGAAAACATTCCTTTCTGGACTGTAGTGCTATCTTGAATGAAGAGTGATTGGTGGAAAACTATATTTACCATTGTTATAGTTGTCTTGATAGTTCTGCCTTGTGAACCCTGCATTTTACAATATATTATGAACTTTGTAACCCAAAGGTTGGTGGTGTTCTCCCAAATTGGTGATTGGAGAGCCAGGGTGCAATATATCCCTATGAGTGATGCTCATGGTATGAGTTAAGAGCATCAAGAGGAAGGAATGAAGGAGGAAACAGATAGAACAGGCTCCATCTTGAAAGCAGGACTCCATCTTGGGCCGGACTGTGGACTTTGAGCTATATGCCCAGGGTCTATGGAAACAGCATACTAACTGGAAAACCAGACACCACACCTCCCACCTGACCATAGAAGAGCCCCAGGGCTTGTACCTAGACTCTCCATCATGTAAAAGAATACCCTAATTATCTAGGTAATTAGGGTACCCTAATACCCTAATTAAAAAACCTAGATAGCATATTAAAAAGCAGAGACATTATTTTGCCAACAAAGGTCCGTCTAGTCAAGGCTATGGTTTTTCCATTAGTCATGTATGGATGTGAGAGTTGGACGGTAAAGAAAGCTGAGTGCCGAAGAATCGATGCTTTTAAACTACGGTGTTGGAGAAGACTCTTGAGAGTCCTTTTGACTGCAAGAAGATCCAACCAGTTCATCCTAAAGGAGATCAGTCCTGGGTGTTCATTGGAAGGACTGATGTTGAAGCTGAAACTCCAATACTTTGGCCCCCTCATGTGAAGCATTGACCCACTGGAAAAGACCCTGATGCTGGGAAGGATTCAGGGTAGGAGGAGAAGGGGACGACAGAGGATGAGATGGCTGGATGGCATCACCAACTCGATGGACATGAGTCTCAGTAAACTCTGGTAGTTGGTGCTGGACAGGGAGGCCTGGCGTGCTGTGATTCATGGGGTCGCAAAGATTCGGACACGAATGAGCAACTGAACTGAACTGAGTTATCTGTGTAACCAAACAGAATCATAAAGTCTATTATGCTTACTGGGGCATGACCACAGGTATATTGATAATTGTCCACTGTTAACTACCTAGGCTTAAGGCATTCGAATAATGGGTTTAAGGCATACGAATCACGGGTTAACTTGGATTGTATCTTTCTTTTCCTTTGTTCAGACTAGTTTCAGAGAATTTGGGGAGGTGGGTTTGAGCACGCACACTTAACGGTATATAAGGTTTTCATAAAAACTGTTCGGGGGCCTTGGCTAAGAGAAGACTCTGCCTTGGGCCCACCGGTGTCATAAACTGCACTCCACTATCTGCGTTGTCCTTCTGAGTGAATTTGTTTCCCAGAATGCGTGGCTATAACAAAAACATTTCCATTTTGTTGTTGTTGTTACTGTTGAAGGCTCAAGTCAGGATAGAGGGCTGAAAAGTAATTAGTGCATTTTTTTAGAAGATTCACCAGCAGATAATATTGCCAGCTCAGGAGCCAGACCACTGCTGCTGCTGCTAAGTCGCTTCAGTCATGCCCAACTCTGTGAGACCCCATGGACTGCACCCTACCAGGCTCCTCCGTCCATGGGATTTTCCAGGCAAGAGTACTGGCGTGGGGTGCCATTGCCTTCTCCGAAAGAGCCAGACTGCCTGGGTTCAAATCCTGGCCCCCACCCACTAGCTGAGTGACTCCCTCATCTGTAAACTGGGAGATAACAATAGTGCCCAACTCATCAAGCTGTTGTGAGAATTAAATGAGTTGATATACATAAAGCATTCAGAAAGCCCAAGTGAGGACTTCACACATGTCAGCTGTGGGACTCACAGTCTAGTTGCAACCCACCGGCCACACGTGCCATCCACAACAGTTTAGGGAAAGTAACAAAAGCTAAAGAAGCAGGCCAGTGTTTGTCTTTCCTTTTTAAATTCTCATTTACTATTTTCTGCAGACCTTTTCCCACCATGCTAAGAGTTTTAACATCAACTTTAACATGAACTTTAACATGAACTTGCCTCCTGCCAAGAGTTTTTAACATGAACTTCTTCCCATAGTAACCCTTACAAGGGTGTCTGCATCCTAAAGATGTCTAAGTCGAGAAATCAACCCTCCATCCAAGAAGACACAAAACAACAGGATTCTGTGTACTTTGAGACAAGTACTTTCTCTATACAACTCTATAGTCAAATTTGACCCAATCCCTTCTAAATAAATAGGTTCTTCTTTTTGTTGGGTGTGTTGATAGCCAAAGAAAACAGAGCAAGCAGTTCCTTCCTAAGATGAGGGGCATGTTCATTAACTACAAAATGTTTATTTTTCGCTTGTCTCTTCTTAATGGTTTTGATGTCAAAAAATAAATAAACTTCCCAGGCTCAGTTTTAAGTCCTAGCCAGTATGACCGACTTTGCTAAAGGAAACCTGAAAATGTCACAATAATCTATGTACTGAGTTCTAGGAGATCTCTTTCTATTTAAAAAAAAATAATGTCTATTGGTGATCTTCTTTATACTACTAAAGCGTTTAATCCTATCATGCTTCCATTTCACCTCCTGATCTTGTATGAACAAACAGACTTCCTTTCTACAGAACTGCAAAAAAGAAAGTCATCCAGGGAGAACACCTTAGAGTATCCAAGGGCACTGGCATCCTTTAGTATTTTCAGTCAGAGAGTGAATCCCTCCCTCATCCCCACGTTATCTTCTTCATTCTGACCTCTGCTGACCCCCTCCCTCTGTGACAACTTGAGTCTATTCTCCACTGAGTCCTCTCCATTCACCAACCACATATAATCCTCTTCTAATTTGAAAAAGGTGCTCCCTTCAATTACTGTTCTGTGCTTTTTCTTTCAAAACACATGCTTCCTCTTACTTTCTCAACATCTTTTCTTTGTTGAACCTCTGACATGTCTCTACCTGCCACAAATCGAACAGCACTGTATCCTGAGGGACCACCAACAGCCTTCTGATCAACAAATGAGAGAGCTTTCTTCTCAGTCCACATTCTACTTGTCTTCTTGAAATGTCAGAAAGTGATAACCAATTCCTTCTAAAAATCATTCTTGGTCATTGGCTCTGCAGGCAAGATTACCCTGATCTCCTTCCGTTGCCCCTTCTCGGTCTCTCCAGATCCATCTTCCTCTTTCCACTCCATAAACACTGTGTTCTCCTAGGTGTAGCCTCACCCTTCTGCCCTTTTTGGTGATTGTCGTTTAGTCACTAAGCTGTGTCCAACTCTTTTGCAACCCCATGAACTGTAGCCCACCAGGCTCCTCTGTCCATGGGATTTCCCAGCAAAAACACTAGAGTGGGTAGCCATTTACTTCTCCAGGAGATCTTCCTGACGGAGGGGTTGAACCCACTTCTGCTGCCCTGGCAGGCGAATTCTTTACTACTGAGCCATCAGGGAAGCCCTTCTGTTCTTTAGCCAGCTACAATTTCCCCTTAGGTAGAGCATCTTTAAAAATACTCTTTTACTCTCTCTGACCAGCCTAGACATCCCCTCGATGGCACAACAGAGCCAGTTGCTAGTTTGACAGGTTCTCAAAAGTTATAAATTCAAATACGTCTTTCTGGTTACTGAAATCACTGACACTTGCTCTTGAATTCTCTTACTGGTACCCCCTAAGCCTGAAACTCTAGGATAAACCTTGCTTCTTCCCTCTCCATATCTACCAGTCACCTTCCTCCTATTAACCCTGTTGGTTAATTATCCAAGTTCAATAAAGTCTTTTTCAAGTTCTTTTTATTAATTCTCTCCTAGCTTTCTTTCAACTATTAGACCAGGAGCTGGCTAAGTATGGTCCACAACCCGCCATTTGTTTATGTAAATAAAGTTTTATTAGACCACAGCCATGCCCATTCATGTATGTGTTATATATGGCTGCTCGTACACCCCACCAGCACAGGTGAGGAGCTTCACAGAGACTGTATGGCCAGAAAACTCAAAATTATTTACTGTCTTGACTTTTACCAAAAAAAAAGTTTGCTGCCCCTGGTTGAGGCCTTTTTCAGCTCACACATAAACTGCTTCAAGGGCCCCTAAACCATCCTCTATGCCAAGTTTCACACTCACTAATCTTCCTACCATCTGGTTAATTTTCCAAAAACATCATTTTAAAAATATTATTCCCTTGCTCAAAAATTATGGGACTTTCCATTATGTCCAAGATAAAAGTCCAAAGACAGGGCAGCATCTCATGTAACTCTGTACTTCATGTTGTGACCAGCATCTTGCTGGACACCAAGCACCTTGTAAATATAGAAGTTTGGCTTCAAAGACTCTTTTGAGTATGGTCTCAGGACTTCCTAGCCTGAGTTCCCACTGCTCTGCATCTTTATCCCCAAAAAGTTTCTGAGTAAGTCATTCTAATCCATCTACAGTTCCCAGGCAGGCTTTATTGCCTTATATTTTTGCACTTCTGAGTCTTCATTCTTACTATCCACCAGACCAGGACAGATCCTTTTGTGTCTGTCTATACAATTCCATCCTTTCTTTCAAGATCAAATTAAGGTACGAACTAGCCTATCTAAAATTCCTTTCTTGGTCTTTCTGAAACAGATTTTCCCTGTTGATAGCAGAGTACTTAATATTTTGTACAGCTAACCTGGCAATGTTGTTTTGTTTTCTTGCTTAAATTCTGTATTACCATGTGCTTGCCTTTTCACCATATCTCCCTCAATAATTTAACATAGCACATTATATTAAATGTTCAGGTAAACCTCCTCAAATATTTTTCAGGGAATAAATTTGTAAACAAATGGCTCACTGAAAGCAGATCTGTGATTCTTGGCTCCCCCCAGAAAACATCTGTCTATATCTTGTGACATTTTTGACTGATTATCACCTAAAGAGAAGGAAGAGGAGGAGGCAAGAAGGTGCTACTGACATCTAGTGGGTGGATACCAGAAATGCTTCTAAACATCACCCAATGCACAGGACAAACCCCCTACTACAAAGAATTATCCTGTCTAAATAGGTTAGACATTCAACAATGCTGAAGCTGAGTATCCCTGATGCAGTTCAATCCTTTACTAAACTGGGATCCTAGAAACATAGCTACAAACACAGCAATAAGGAAATACTACTTGTTGAGTACTTTCTTCTAACTTTGTAACTTTGACAGAAAAGGTCAGTTTTCATTTCAATCCCCAAAAAAGGTAATGCCAAAGAATGTTCAAACTACTGTACAATTGCACTCATTTCACATGTGAGCAAGATAATGCTCAAAATCCTTCAAGTTAGACTTCAGCAGAATGTGAACCGAGAACATTCAGATGCACCAGTTGGATTTAGAAAAGGCAGAGCAACCAGAGATCAAATTGCCAACATCCACTGGATAACAGAAAAAGCAAAGGAATTTCAGAAAAAATATCTACTTCTGCTTCATGGACTACACTAAAGCCTTTCACTGTATGGATCACAACAAACTGTGGAAAATTCTGAAAGAGATGGGAATACCAGACCGCCTTACCTACTTCCTGAGAAACCTGTATGCAGATCAAGAAGCAACAGTTAGACCTGGACATGAAACATGGACTGGTTCCAATTTGGGAAAGGAGTACATCAAGGCTGTGTATTGTCACCCTGCTTATTTAACTTATATGCAGAGTACATCATGTGAAATGCCCGGCTGAATGAAGCACAAGCTGGAATCAAGATTGCCAGGAGAAATATCAACAATCTCAGATATGCAGATGATACCACTCTAATGGCAGAAAGTAAAGAGGATCTAAAGAGCCTCTTGATGAGGATGAAAGTGGAGAGTGAAAAAGGTGGCTTAAAACTCAACATTCAAAAAAAGAATAATGGCATCCAGTCCTATCACTTCATGTAGATGGAGAAAAAGTGGAAACAGTGATAGAATTTATTTTCTTGGCTCCAAAATCACTGCAGAGAGTGACTGCACCCATGAAACTAAATGACACTTGCTCAGTGGAAGAAAAGCTATGACAACTTAGAGTGTATTAAAAAGCAAAAGTCCATACAGTCAAAGCTATGGTTTTCCCAGTGGTCATGTACGGACCATAAAGAGGGCTGATGCTTTTGAAATGTGGTGCTGGAGAAGATTCCTGAGAGTCCCTTGGACAGCAAGGAGATTAAACCAGTCAATCTTTGGGAAATAAACCCAGAATATTCATTGGAAGGACTGGTGCTGAAGCTGAAGCTCCAACACTTTGGCCACCTGATGCAAAGGGCTGACTCATTGGAAAAGACCCTGATGCTGGGAAAGACTGATGGCAGGAGGAGCAGAGGGCAACAGAGGACTAGATGGTTGGATGGCAATTCCAACTCCATGGACATGAGTTTGAGCAAACTCCAGGAGATACTGAAGGACAGGGAAGCCTGGCATGCTGCAGTCCATGGGGGCACAATGAGTCGGACACCGCTTAGCAACTGAACAACTTTGATAGAAAATAAAGAAGTGAATGATGTTTGAATGCCTATTTGGCTGTAAGCTGGCTTTTTCTTCTAAAAGGGGTTAACCCAGTTTCCAGTAACCCAGATATAATATTTGATTATTGGGAAACTTGAAATAAAAGAATTCACTAGCTTTGGTGACATATACTAGCTGTGGCATAATTCAGTGCTTACGGGTGTTATGGTTATGGTTGGGTTAGGATCAAGCTGCTGTCTTATGTAAACTGTCATCTGTAAATGTGAATGCTCTAGAGCTCAGTCCTTTCAATTTATCTCTATCTAGATTTAATCTCTTGGTGATATCAACCAATAATAGTTTTTTACATATCATCAATATCCTGAAGCCTCCCAAATTTATATTTCAAGTTCAACCTTCTCTCCCAGGTTCCAAATGGGTACAACTGACTCCCCACTCATTTTTCGAATAACAGGTAAAACGTATTATGTCCCTTTTAACCCAGTTGCTTTAATACTCTCCTGGGAAGCTGTCCTTCATGAAGGGACTCCACAATTCAATCCTCCTCCATCTTGGAGCCCAAGCATCTTTACCTGTCACCTCCTCGTCATTTTCCAAACACTAGGCAAACATAGAGACTACAGAATCAGCCACAGGTTTCTCACTGCCTTAGTCTGGAAATAACATGCACATCACTTCCCTTAAACTAGCTTTACCACCCTGTCTAAGGGTAAGGAGTCCAGGAAGGATAGTCCCGGATGCACCAGAAAAAAGTATGAAACAGAACTGGTGAAAGCATAGCAATAACTATGTTGCCTGGTCTAAAACTGAACTCCTGATCTCCAGCCTCAACCTGTTCTTTCTAACTCATTCCATCTCAGTAAATGCCTAACCCTATCCTTCCCACTGCTCAGGACAAAGACCTGGAAGTCAAGGTCTTTCTCTCACAATCCACATCCAACCTGTCAGCAAGTCCTCTTGGCTCTAGGTTCAAACCATATCCTGAATTCAACCATTTCTCACTACTTCTATTGTTATCTTGTCCATTTCACATCTGAATGTTTAGAACAGCCCAGTTTCTACTTCTGACATCAAAGAGACCATTTTCAACACAGCAGACATTCTGATCATTTAAAAACTTAAGTCTCATCATGACATCCCTAAGCTCACCCTCAAATTGCTTCCCATGTAACTCAGAGAAAAGCTCAAGCTCTTATAATGGCCTAAACACCTCTACACAATCTGTACTGCTCATCTCCACACTCCCATCATGATCACTTCCTTATCTCCCCCCTTGACTATCCCACTACTGACAACAACACTGGCCTCCTTCCTATTCCTTGCCCACATCAGGCATGGCGCCATCTCACTTTTTTCATAGTTACTGTTCCTTCTAGCCAAAACTCACTTTCCCCAGATACCCAGGTGGCTCCTTCAAGTCTTTGCATGATGCCATCTTCTCAGTGACAGACCTCCATTCAGTTCAGTTCAGTTGCTCAATCATGTCCAACTCTTTGTGACCCCATGGACTGCAACACGCCAAGCTTCCCTGTCCTTCACCAACCCCCGGGGCTAGATCAAACTCATGTCCATCAAGTCAGTGATGCCAATCAACCATCTCATCCTCTGTCATCCCCTTCTCCTCCTGCCTTCAATTTTTTCCAGTATCATGGGCTTTTCCAATAAGCCAGTTCTTCGCATCAGGTGGTCAAACTATTGGAGCTTCAGCATCAGTCCTTCCAATGAATATTCAGGACTGATTTCCTTTAGGAAGCCCCCTGACTACTCACCAAAGCCCACACCTTGCCCCACCCACACACCTTAGCTCCAGAATGTCCTGTCCCTCTCCCTGCTTTGTTTGGTTTTTCTGGATGCACTATTACTTTCTAGTATCTAATATTGTTTTACTGTTCATCTCTCCCTGCTAAAGTAAAATAAAATCCATGAGAATCATATTTGTCTATTTTGTCCACCAAGTATCTCAAACATTTAAAATCATGCTTCAAATATAGCAGCTCCTCACAAATATTCATTAAGTAAATTAGTAGCCATTGCCCAAATCTCATTTCAAACTATTGGTAACTCTAGAACTTAACAACTTATAACCATATATTAAGCTAAAACTTGGGCAGGACAGAAATTATAATATATTCATCGTTTAAATTTAAGCAAAGTTCCTGGCAGAGAGTAAACAATAATTATTGGTTTAATTGTATCTGTTGAATTATTGCCCAATTTTAATACATTCTGCTATCTTACCATTCCCTGTTGTAAAGATTTAGCCATGATAATGTGTGGCTGACTTGTAATCATAGTGGAATAACTTACATTTCCCTCCATATTTTAAAAATCTTTTCCTTTTGGTTAAATAATTTGAAATCAAGTTGGATTGAGACAAGGTTGTGACAGCTAGAAAGCTGTGATGATGGAGTATGAGCTTGCTAGCTCTTATTCCAGAATCCACGCTGTTGCATACATTGTCTTACTTGTTTTCATCAACTTAAACGATTTTCAGATGCTTCAGTACATCTGATGTCTTAAAGACACTACTTGGTAATTTCACCACTCAGGTACTATATTATCTAACTGCAAAGTAAAGCTATAATTGGTAATTGGGAGTTACATCAGTTGTGAAACTGACTCAACTTTAAGCAGAATTCCATTGAATTCTGAAGTACATTGTCCAGTTGGATGGTATAAAAATTACATGTTATAAATATGATTCTTTTGACTAATTAAAAGGCCAAGTTCTTCCAAACAGATTTGTAGCCTCAAAACCAATAAGCTGATTTTGGTTATAACTGAATAAAATACACTGTGCTCATGATGCTTAAATTGATTAGACTATCCAAGATAAAAAACAATTGAAGACTACTAGGATTTCTAGATGTTGATAATGCTACACTATCAAAAATGAAAAGTGATTTAAACCAAAACTAATAAAAATAATTCTTTCCTTGCATAGAGTTGAAACACTGATAGAAGTTGTTGATTCTGAAGCTCTACATCTAGATGGAAAGTTTGTTGGTATTCCATACAACAGTTGAAAACCTGTTCAAATAGCTCAGAGAGCAGTTCAGGTTTTAAAGACAATCTAGTGGCTACATGGGCTGCCGTCTCTGGGGTCGCACAGAGTCGGACACGACTGAAGCGACTTAGCAGCAACAGCGGCTACAGATAAAAATGCTATTGTAGAATCTCTAAGAACAAAGAGCTGAGGAATAATTCTAAAGTCATTTGGTAGTCCAGGGGTGAAAAACAGACAGAAAAGAGGTCAGTTTATTAAACTAACTGTGGAATTTTAATATGCATTATTAAATTAGTAGGTTTGATGCAAGAAAATAAGCACTAGTAATGTCTACATATATATATATGAACTTCTAAAAATACTGCTGAAACACATGATGTAAAATATGGATCCAAGGAATGTGACTTAATTTAGACCTCACTAATTGAAATATGTCATCAGTAATGTAAGTTAACTGATTCAGTAATAATGTAGGAAAATTCAGGCCCTTAATATTTAATATTAGGGAATGCAACTGTATCATAAAGTGTAATTCATTTTACCTCATTTTATTTAGTAAACAATAACATTTTACTATGTAACATATAGTACTTACACTTATAAACAATATTTTTTTAAACCTTCTAGCTTGATGGTAAATTTAGGCCAAATGCCCTCCCACTTTGATATGAATGACTCAGACCAGAAAAAAAACTGTGAAAATCTTTAAAAAAGACTAAAAGTTTTCAATGTGTAAGGATACTGTAGGAGCTATAAAAACATAAATATTGATTAGTCATTATTTGAATACAAAGAATATAATATATTTCAGAGTATCAAAGGAATCTCTGTTAGTATAAATATTGCTCTGCATAATCTATATTCATGTTTATTTCTATTAGTAAGAGCAACATGTCATTAAAAACTGCAGTGAGCTATAATTGGATATAATAAATTACTTCTAAGAAATTATAAAGTTCTAATAAAGAACTTCAAATATGAAAGTTAAATTTTACTTTAATTGTTTACCTCTTAAAATTTCCTAGATCCTCTAAACCAGACAGCAAAAAGTAATCCAGATAAATGCAAGAGAAAAAAAAATACTAAGGATCAAAATCTGTTTTGATCACATGCTGTTAAACTAATGTTACATGTTATACGCAACTGTTTTAAATAAATGATTCCTGAATTCATGAGTCAGTAATCCATTCTGAGAATAACATCTTGGCTTTCTAAAATTTGTCAGACTATTCACTAACATACCTTACTAACAGTATATAGAAGCTTTTGAAGAAAACATTTATTGAATGTCAGTAAGAATTGTGCTAAGAAGGAAGGATACAAGATGATCAAGACCCATTATTACTCTTAAGTAGTTTATAATCTAGTAGCGAGGCAAATAAACAGATAAGATTTCAGCTCTGTGGGGTAAGTCCTGGGGTAGAGAGGTAAATGCCAAAGGGTATAGCAGCACAGTGCAGGGCCCCTGACCCAGTGCAGCTGACTGCCTGGGGAAGAAGGGGGAAACCTGAGAGCCTTACTAGAGGGAGTGAAACCCATAGCGAGTCTTCAAGATTTACATGTTCTCCAGAGAGAAAGAGGCTCACCTGGGAAGAGGCTAGAGTACGAGCAAAAACAGAGAAACCACAGAGAGCCTGCGAGATTCAGGGAACCGAGAAGCCAAAACTACAACTATAGATACAGGCAAGCAATGACGTCTGAGTGCTTTACTACACACTTGGGATTTTTCTCTTGAAGGCAAGAAAGAGCCTGTGAAAGTTATTAAGCAGAATAAGGATGAGATTAGATATATAGAGGGCTTCCCTGATAGCTCAGTAGGTAAAGAATCCACCTGCAATGTAGGAGACCCCGGTTCAATCCCAGGGTCCAGAAGATCCTTGGAGAAGGGATAGGCACCCACTCCAGTATTCTTGGGCTTTCCTTGTTGCTCAGCTGGTAAAGAATCAGCCTGCAATGCAGGAGACCTGGGTTCAATTCCTGGGTTGGGAAAATCCCCTGGAGAAGGGAAAGGCTACCCACTCAAGTATTCTGGCCTGGAGAATTCCATGGACTGTATAGTCCATGGGGTTGCAAAGAGTTGGACATGACTGGACTGAGCGAATTTCACTTTAGATGTGTAAATTAGGAAGACCACTCTAGAAAAAAATTAGAGCAGAAAAATACAGGAGATAAAAATAAAGATCCAAAATAAGGATTTGGAACCAAGAGAACAACTTTGAGAGATACTAAAAATTAAGAATGGATAGGATTTTGAAATGGGGATGAAGGAGAAAAGGATGACTTCCAGTTTTCCAAATGGACTTACTCAGTAGCTGATGTTGCCATCCATCCACTGAGATGAAAGAGAGGAGAAAGGGGGAAAACTAGGAGAGGAAAGCTGGTGGGTTCAGTTCAGTTTTTATCTGCTGAGTGTACAAACTCTTGTGCTCTAACGCAGCTAGGTCTCCTGGAAGGCAGCTGAGTTTGCAAGAATGAACACACATACTCATTAAAAACCAACTGATTTTAGGGCCAGATAAAAATAGCTGAAAGTCCAGTACTTTGGCCACTTGATGCGAAGAAATGACTCATTGGAATAGACCCTGATGCTAGGAAAGATTGAAGGTGGGAGGAGAAGGGGATGACAGAGGATGAGATGGTTGGATGGCATCACCAACTCGATGGATATGAGTTTGAGTAAGCTCCAGGAGTTGGTGATGGACAGGGAAGCCTGGCATGCTGCAGTCCATGGGGTCACAAAGAGTAGGACATGACTGAGTGACTGAACTGAAAAATAGGTTTGATTCTGATCTCTGCTACTTTAAAGTTGGTTAACCTTAATATTCTCTAAGCCACAGTTTTCTTATCTGTAAAATGGTGACCATAACAAATACGAAGCAAGGATACGGTAAGGACTGAAGACAGCATACAGAAAATGCTAGATGAGCATAAAACGGGCAATAAATGACACATTTTGCTATGTCTACGCCTAGAGAAAAACTTTTTTTGGAAGTAAAATAGCTATGATACAAGTAAATTTTCTTTCATTTTATTATGAACTTTTTAAAAATTTCAGCCTATTTGTCCTATATCTTAATAAATGCCAAGCATTTTTTCACAAAGCTTTGAGACATTAATCAACATACTCTGCAAGATTTAAAGTCATTTAAAGATTTCATTCAAATAGGAATCATTTCATCCTAATGGGAGTTTATTCTGTGGTGATGAAAGTCCAAACAAGAAAATTTGAATGCATTTAAGGCATGTGGACATAATGGGAAAGCTTTGGACTTGGAGTCAGAAGACTGTTGTGAAGTCACAACTCTGACCAGGGACTTAAGAGTCCCAAGCATCCCTTTACACATGCACGAGTTGAACAGGTCGGTCTGTGTGTTCTGCTAAGTCTAAGGATGCTGGAGGAGAAGGATTTATGATGTTTACAAAATTAAAGCCATTAAGCCTTGAACCCTTGACACAAACTTCACATTTCCTGCTGGTAAAACCAGACGAATCCACTCCTGACAACCAGAGAGCAGTGGCTTCCATTCTGACTCTGATCGGATCATCATCCGCAGGGGCAGAGTTCAGTACTGGGGAGGGAGATAAAGAAGAATGAGAGCAATCGTTCCTTCTCTCAAAATCTCTCGAATTCCTACCACCAGTTCAGCAGCTGGGTTTAAGACCAGAAGGTTAGTCACTCAAGATTTCTGATTCTCAAACGTGGCTGAATATGAACAACACTGAGAACTTAATTTTTTAAAAAAATTCCAAATTCCACAGCATTAAAATGTCACTAGGAGTAAACCCTATATGATTTACAGGGGTTGGGTTTCATTTTGCAAAAGGTGATATGAAGCCTCTTGTATAATAACCTCACTCTAATGTTAAACCTAAGACTATATTGTCTTTAGCTTCATTTAACTGTGCTGAATCAAAAATTTGTTCTTAAGTATACACACACACAGCCTAAGGTAATTAACTGAATCATCCTGGTTAGCATGGACTCTACTGGCTTTAGCTTTGAAAGTTCCAAGTCACAGGAAACTCCTGGGTCCCTGGAAAACAGGGACAGTAGGTCAATCTAGCTCACATGAGCACACATGCATGCACACACACACTCACACAAACACACACATTCTTACACAGATGGACACAAACTTTTAAGTAATGCCCAGTGTGTCAGAACAAAGCACAGATACACAGTAGCCCTCTCATGAAGCACTGCCACTAAGATGATGTCATCATTTACTCAGGTACGTGGTCACACTTACAGACCTCGGATGCCACTGGGATCAAAAGACAGGCAATGAATGGCATGGGTGACAGATCGTCATGCAGACTACCATCCATTTCACTAGAGCCCATGCTACCAATACTGCTTCCCAATTGCCTTTTGTCTACTTTTATAAAAACTCAGGCATTTTTTGAGGAATAATCTCTACTATTTGACAAAGTTTTTAATGGTCTTTGTAATTTTTTGTTACATTTTTCCTACAATGATACCAGGTGAAATTAAATAATAACATAATATATAAAGACATTAAACAATGGTCATATTTTTCTATAAATTAAAAACTCAATTATCATGTCATTTAAATGAAACACTAATAGAAAACAAACTAATATGGAATGACATCTATACATCAGAACGCACATTACTCTGAATTTTAAAATTGAACTCATTTCAGAAATCATTTCCAGAACCATATTATTATAACAAATACACTGTCCTTTGTTGCCTGATGGGAACATAAGATTCTGAGATCTAGTCATGATCATATAAGCAAATAATACACACAAGGTAAGTATACATCTCCTTGTTTGTGACATCGCTAATTGTCTGTGGGCAGAACAGCTTGGATGCAGTTGGCAGTACTGTGGGAGTGGGGAGTGAAGGGAGAACCTCCCACTGACTCCCGTTGCACAAACTGAAGAACTAGTGTCACAAAGACACTACTAATAAATTAGAAGGCAAGGCTATGTAAGTCCTTTCCCACTGAGAAATTTGAATTTTAGAATGGTTGCCACCAATCTCTTACATTTCTCCCTGGGCAAAGTGAAAGTCGCTCAGTCATGTCCGACTCTTCGAGACTCCATGGATACTATACAGGCCGTGGAATTCTCCAGGCCAGAATACTGGAGTGGCCATCCTTTCCCTTCTCCAGGGGACCTTCCCAACCCAGGGATCGAAAGCAAGTCTCCCACATTCCAGATGGATTGTTTACCAGCTGAGCCACAGGGAAGCCCTGCAAAGACCTTAGCAAAGTGAACAACAGGCATGCAAGTGATATGCTTCATCTTTCTGATATTCAGCTTCTGACATTCAACTCCACATGCATCATCCAAGTACCTCTGGAGTAAAACCCAATAAAGGAGGTGAGTAAAACCCAATAAAGGAGGTGTGTAAAACTATTTAGACAGAAAAAAACACTTTGCACAATTTCAATGCCCTCATCTTTCTATCATTGTCTTTACAAGAAGACAATCGAGGAAGACCTCAAAATATGATATCATTAAGCAGAAACTGTATACATTTCCAAAGGTATGCTTTATGATCTTGAAAGAGGATTCAAAATTTGACCAAAAATATGTTTAACAAAAACTTGCTTTTTACAATATATCTCTTCCAGTATGATTCTGAGTCATCTTACCACAACATTTTTCAGTAAAACTGAGATTGAATTAAGACTTACAGATTGTTCATTTAAATCCTGGGAGTCTTCCATGTGGTTTTCTTACTTCTCCTGCTACTCCCAAGTAGAAGCAGCTTCCACCAATTGAAAATGGACTATCTGAAACAAAACAATGAAAACAAAGTGAAAAAATGAAAAAGTTATCTTTTAAAATTATTTGTAAAATTACCAAAACTTTGATTTATGTGATAATAATCTGTAGAGGCATTATTTTTCAAGAACAAAATTTCTTAGTATTGTTCCCATATTTGGTAGAAATGATGACCTTGAGAATCACATCACAGTAATACTAAGATAAGTAAACAGCTACTTAGGCATCCTGTAGATAAACAAAAGCATCTGAGGACAACTTCAGAGACCCAGGGTATAGTAAACATCCAGTATGCTATTTTGCTGAGAAAGGTCTGTCATTAAGCAATTGTTAGATTAAAAATTAAAAGTCTGTGTTTTGCATTAGCTGCTCAGTCGTGTCCAACTCTTTGAGACCCCATGAACTGTAGCCCGCCAGGCTCCTCTGTCCATGGGATTCTCCAAGCAATAATACTGGAGTGGGATGCCATTTCGTTCTCCAAAAGTCTGCATTAACCATTAATTTTCTAAAGAACATAAAATTGAAAAAAATATAATGTGTATTTTAATATGACAACTCTACACTACAGAAAAATTTGTTTCAATTGGCAGATGATCATATTCTGTTCTAAAAAATATAATGTGATAAAATGCATGTACAATTTTTTAAAAAGAATGAAAATAAGACTATCATGATAAAAAGGTGTTACAGGAATATGTAAGAAAGAAAACTGGTCAGTAAACTACTCAAAAAATGTTCATCTTTACTTGATATCATACATTAAAAATTTTCCAGGCAAACTGAAGTCTAAAAATAGTCTAAGAAAAATAGGCATATATATTTTAAATTCCCATAGAGAGAAGACTAATATAATATAAGCAATGGAATATAATACAAAAAAAGCCAAACAGCCCCTTGAGTTCCCCCCAACACACAATCACAATTAAAAGATACAAGAAAATTTACAGAGGTACATTAAAGTACCTAAGCTAATGTCCTTAACATAATAAAGAGCTCTTACAATCTAAACAGAAATGCGTATGCACTCCTACAGAAAAATGGTCAATCACCATAAAACAATGTTCAAGCTCACTAATCTATGAAATGCATTTTAAATTAGTAATGATACATTTCTAGCCCTTCATATTCTAATTCTAAAATAAAAGAATATGAGTTTATAAAAAAGATCTCTATAAAAAAGTGTTCATTATAGGCATAAACACAGATATAAATTATTAAACTTACATTTCAAGAAATATTTAGAGATATCAAAAGTTTTCAAAGGTATCATTTAAGTGGAAAATAAATATTCCAGTCTGCAGAAATAATATGTTCCCAAATCACTTTACAGAACATTCAACATATTGGAGGAGTTTTACCCTACTACAACTAGAGAGATGTGGCTTTAGTTTCTTTTCTGCCCTGCAGTACAGTCTTTAATAAACCTGTTACTTTCCTTCTTAGAACATAAGACATTTTAAAATGTACATTGATTTACACATACATGAACACAGAGACACAAATCAAAGATTTTTTTCTAAAATTTTCTCTAATTTTAATTTTTAAAAATCATAAAATGGGAATGGCAACTTATATGTATGTATTGTGACAGTCTCAGTAAGAAACTGATTACAGATACTCCAAAACAAGAAAGGTGTCATTTTTAAAGAAAAGCACTGTTTTAAAGGGCATTTAAGGTGGGGATGGGGAAGGGTAGATATTAACACACTGAAAGGTGTTACGGTATACATCTGAATTTAGGAAGATAGGTAGGCAGGGAGTTCTAGATTTAAAGACGTCATTTTTTGCGTTGGAGGTGGCCCTGAGAAATGATGATGGCAAAAAGACCAGCTCTCTCCTTTTCACCTCGCACCTTCATCTTTCTTCTCCCACTCTCCCCCATCTCCTTACAGACCCTCGCATCACATCTGGTTCTCCCTCCCTGTCCTGCTTCTTGCTAATCTCTGGCTTGCTCCTCCCATCCAAGCCGACCTCCTGATCCTTGGCCAGACCACTCTGGCCCACCCTTGCCTTGGATAAGGTGCACAACTTAGGAAATGTGGCCACTAGTCCAACTAATGCTAAACTGCTAAGATTCTACACCTGCCAGCATCATGAGCCCTTCCTCCCTCCTCCCGGAAGAAACTGTGATAGATTATTTCCTCTACAGCCATTTTCTCCCTACTACCTGGATAATAAATTAGCCAGGTACTCTCTTAAAGGGGAATCTGATGTTCTTTTTCATTCTAATAGATGAGTAAGATGAATGGCAAAAATACTGTATATTAGAGTATCAAGGGAAGAAAAACTAAATTCAGCTATGCAAAAACAAAACCAAACCTTTTTATTTCTGAATAGAGAAAATTAGCCTGCAAAATAAAAAGACACAACAGATTGTGAAAAATATTTCAATAAATATTATAAAGATGACTTTAGAAACAAAAATATTGCTAAGACAAAGTTTAAGGAACTATTAAATGACTAAGCAAAGATATGAAAGATCATTATTTAAAATGTAAGTAATAAACAAATATTTGAAAAAATATTCACTTTCACAGTTGCCAAAATATGCAAACTTAAGCAACAAGTATACAGTTTGGATTCCTATACACATTCAATAACTAAACCATTTTAAATATTATTAATACTCAGTGTCAGAAAGGATACAGTGAAAATGGTGTCCTCATTCAACTGCCACTGATAATGCCAAGTTTTCTAATATTTTTAGAAAGCAGTCTGTCACTGCATTTTAAAATATGCTTAAACTCTTTTACCCAATGTATCAACTTTCCTAGGGAGTAAATTATTTCCTTCCAAAAGTGACAAGGTATTCAGTAGAGTGGCATTCATGATAATAAAAATTAGATGTTGCTTCATCTTTGCAGAGCATCAATTAAACAAATTATGGTCAATAAATTTAATATAAATGCAAAATTACAATTATAAAAATGACATAAAAAGCAACCACTGATTATATAGTAAGTAAAAAAAATGAAAACACATAATTTTAGTTATGCTAATACTAATGTAAACTTAGCATGTATTTGGGTATTGGTTAAAAAGGAACATTAAAAATATACATAATTTTATAAAGAATTATATCTTTGGCATCACAAACTTTGATTATTGTTGATTTTATTGCCTGTTTGCAATAAATTATATTTTATTTTTTCCACCATAATACAGAGTAAGAACACAGAGTAAGTAAAACCAAATGATGCTACAAATGATTTCACAAGATCAGTTAAAAGTACAGCAAACAGTGAAAGGGAAGTTTCCAAGTAGTAGACTATCAACAAGTGAACTCTGTGTCTTTCTCTAGGAAATAAATTTCAAAACTAGAGTAATTTCTTTAACGCAAGTATTCTTTATCTTATTTACTAGTGTCATCTACAGCACCTAGCTCAGTCTGGCGAGCATTACGTGGTTAACAAATATTAACTGAATGAATGACAAAATTAATGGTGGATGAAATCATACATAATGTGTCTGACAATGCAAACAAAAAGTGTAAACAACCATATAACTTAATTTTGAAAATTCTGTTTCAAATATGTGGCTATTTTAAGAAAAATGCTGTGCTTTTCACGTAGAATATTGTAACTTTTCAAAAAAATTTAATATTGAGATTAATCCACAAGGTATTTTCCTATTTGCCTGACACAATACCTGGTGGACTAATTTCAATGTTAAATTTTTGGCTTCCCTGGTGGCTCAGATGGTAAAGAATCTGCCACCAATGCAGGAGACCTGGGTTAGATCCCTGTGTTGGGAAGATCCCCTGAAGGAAACGGCAATCCACTCCAGTATTCTTGCCTGGAGAATTCCATGGAGAGAGGAGCCTGACAGGCTACAGGCCATAGAGTTGCAAAGAGTCAGCCACAACTGAGCAACTGAGCACACATAGACAACAATAAAATACTTATAATAATGTGACTATTATAATCAAATGTAGACTTCCCTGGTGGCTCAGACAGTAAAGCATCTGCCTACAATGCAGGAGACCCAGGTTCAATCCCTGGGTCAGGAAGAAGTCCTGGAGAAGGAAATGGCAACCCACTCCAGTATTCATGCCTGAAAAATCCCATGGACGGAGGAGCCTGCTAAACTACAGTTCATGGGGTGGCAAAGAGTTGGACATGACTGAGCGACTTAACTTCACTATAATCAAATGTAGTCTATTATTCATTTATTTATTTATTTTTGATCATCATTTTTTTATTTATTTATTTTTTTAATTGTTTTTGCCATACACAGTATGTCATTTTATTTTCCTAAAGTTGCTGTTATAAAGTAATAAGATTAGGTGGCTTAAACAACAGAAATCTATTCTCTCATAGTTCTGACAGTACAAAGTCCTAAATTAACACACTGGAAGGTTCATGCCCTCTCTGGAGGCTCTAGAAAGGAATCATTCTTTGTCTCTTAATTTCTGGTGTTTGCCATCAATCCTTAGCATCCCCTGACTTGTAGATGCATCTTAAGTGTGGCCATCACACAATATTCTCCCTGCCTATCTCTCCAAAGAACTTCCTCTGTATGTACGTCTCTCTGTCCAAATTTCCCTATTCTTACAAGTACACCAAGCTATTGGACTAGAACCCATTCTAATCTGGTCAAATCTCATCTTAACTTGATTACATATGCAAAGACCCTATTTCTAAGTAAGGTAGCATTCACAAGTAAGGTGGTTAGAACTTAAACCTATCTTTTGGGAAAAACAATTCAACTCAAAACACATTTACAATGATCACACTAAAATGATATTAAGATGTGATCAAGGTTTAAATGTAGAAGATTGAAGACAGGAGGAGAAGGGGAAGACAGAGGATAATATGGTTGGATGGCATCACAGACTTGATTGACATGAGTTTGAGCAAGCTCTGAGAATTGGTGATAGACAGGGAAGCCTGGCATGCTGCAGTCCGTGGGGTCTCAAAGAGTGGAACACAGCTGATCGACTTAACTGAACTGAAGGTTTAAACGTAGTATTTCCAGAAAAGATACACAAGAATTAAATTAAGGATGTCGATCTCTAGGAAAGAATTAATCATATTCTAGAAGGACCACCATCTCTGGGCACTGGTGCTAACTTAAGTGAAATTAAAAGTTAAGACAGCCAGAAAACTGTTGAAGCATAAGAGAATAAAGCAAAGACTAGCCTTTTTCTGTTAACCACTGCTTCAGAATCTACTTAATGTTTTAGTTGGGGAGTTATTTGCATCAATGTTCCATGTTACAACATAATACTTCGCTTTATATTTCCTTAAAATTGAGATTGTTACTTAGTTTAACTGTTTTACGGTAACATGAATTTATTTCTTTGCCAAACACTCTAAAGTACTAAAATATTATGAGCCCAGTGATTTTATATTACTGGACCAAGTAAAACTACCTGGTCTAATTGCAGACACAGTATTATTTTACATCATAATTTAGCAATGGTTGTTATACTAAGTCCTTTAACATTCAGTATTCACAAATACATGAGAAAAAGACAAGAACATTCTTTGAATCAAATAAGAGAAGTATTACCTCATAATAAAGATATAAAATTAAGGAATAACAGTAACCTCATGCTGTTTTATGAGGCAATAATTTAGTTCCAAGCTCTATTTCAAGGCCATTCTCCCCAAAATGGTAAATTTTGAACAGGAATCATAGCGACCTCACTCATTCTGTGTTAGATTATTTCTTCTGAAGTTAGGTTTTCAATATACAGAAAATTGATCATATCCTTTTCTTGAACTCTGTGCTAGACATAAGGTAGAAATTCCTGTCCCATGGAAAATCGGAATAAAAAAGTCAGCAAAGCTTCTGACTTAAACATATAATAAGATTATATATCAAATGTTTAAAACATTTCTCAGAAATGGCATGAGATACTTAGTCCAAGTAACAGAGATAGCAAAGGACATGGTGCTTTCAAGAAAGAGAAGATGCTGAAAGAAGTAGGAAGAGCTTGCAGAGTCTGTGTGATATAACCCTAATCCTCTGTCTTTCTAAGCAAACCATCAGTAAAAACTAGACTGTCCAGGCATGCTTTCCCTTGGTTGTGTGTGTGTGTGTGTGTGTGTGTGTGTGTGTGTGTGTGCACGCGCGCACACGCTCAGTCATGTCCAACTCTTTGAGACCCCATGGATTGTAGCCCACCAAGCTCTTCTGTTCATGGAATTCTTCAAGCAGGAATACTGGAGTGGGTTGCCATTCATTTACTCCTCCAGGGGATCCTCCTGACCCAGGGATCGAACCTGAGTCTCAGGAATCACATTCATTGCAGGTAGATTCTCTACCACTCGCACCACCTGGGAAGCGTGAAGGGGTGCTCCCTGTTTCAGAGCTAGCATGCGACAGAAGCTGCAGGAGGTGGGGTGGGGGGCTATTCCTCTGGACTATATACACAGATGGCAAGGCCTCCCACTGATCATTAAAGCCGAACACCTCTCATCAACTTCTTTTTGCTCCTCTCCACATTCAACAAATTACCTAGCAATACCTAATGGAGTTCACTCAAATCTCCCCATGTTTCTCTCCTCACAGATACTATAGTAGTTCAAGCCACCAACCTCCCTACACTGAAGCAGCAGCCTCCTAAGGGCCTTCCATCCTGCTCCCTGGGCCTCATTTTTCATGGCGCAGTCAGAGTGATAGCTTTAAAATAAAGATCTGATTATGTTCTCTTCCTCCAACAATCCAGAGCATTGCCCCTTCCTTGGAATAAACCAGGTTTTTTCATTGGTGCTACTACAGCTCTGACAGTACATCGCTCTGCCAAAATGACCCAAGACAGGTAACCAGAAGTCAGGTGCTTTTGTTCCCCAGAGCCATGGACCAAAGTGGAAGTTTAGGAAGAGCTCCATCTTCCTTCTCCCTGCAGTTGAGGCCTTATTAGTCCTCGCCATCCCTTTACCCTATCGCTACCATCACACTGCTCTGCAGCCAAAGGCTGGGAATTCCACCAGGAGTCTCCTGTGAGGGTGTATGCACAGTAGAGGCTATGTTTGCTTCTTGCTGCAATGCAAAGAAAAAAGAAGAGGGAAAGAGAATAAATTCCCCCACCATGTTCCAAATGACTAGTATGTGTGCCTGTCTGCTAAACTGCTCAGTCATGTCCAACTCTTTGTGACCCTATGGACTACAGACCACCAGGCTCCTCTGTCCATGCGATTCTCCAAGATTAGTGGAGTGGGTTGCCATGCCCTTCTTTAGGAAATCTTACCCACAAAGAAATTGAACCCGCTTCTCCTACATTAGCAAGCAGGTTCTTTACCACTAGTGCCACCAGGGAAGCCCAATGTACTAGCCCTAGTACATTCCTAGGGTAAGATATAAATATTCCACCCTACCCAAACTCTTGTTCTAGCTCCTGTGCAGATTCTGCAGTGGAGAGGGAAGTGTGTGGATAGTTCTGTCCATAACCTCTGGCACAGCCCTCATTCTACCCTAGATGGAGGCTTTAGAGGATTTATTACGCATGAAGAGTCTTCTGGGCCAAGGCAAGGTGTCTGTCATTCCATTATATTCTATCATTCAGAACAGCTAATCTATTGTTTGACTTGCAGATTATCAAATTGCAAATGAATTTTCAAAAACATTTCTGTATAAAATTAAGGTTTGCTTGCATGAGGGTACTTATATACCTATTGTGGTTGTTTAGTCTCTAAGTGGCATCTGATGCTTTTTGCAAACCCATGGACTTTTGCCTGCCAGGTTCCTGTGTTCATGGGATTTCCCAGGCAAGAATACTGGAGTGGGTTGCCATTTCCTTCTCCAGGGGATCTTCCAGGGATTGAACCCACGAGTCCTGCATTGCAGGCAGATTCTTTACTGCTGAGCCACCGGGGAAGCCCATATACATCTATGAATATCACACTGACCCATATCATCTTATAATACATTAAGTCCCCCAGGACTTTTCCAGTGACATTAAATTACTTCAGTCTAATGACTCGTCACTATCCCTTCCAATGGCTTAGGATGTAGGCCCGAGAAATTACCAGGCTACTCCTCCATCAGTGGCAAAATCTCTAGTATATAAAACATGGGAGCTTTTTATTGCCACGAGTAAAAAGCTGATCTGCTAGGAGAAACAGTAAGGAGCTGACCCAGAAAGAGAAGCAAAAACGGGAGATGGCAAGAAAGTCCTGGCAGAATTCAAGTCCCTGGATCCTGTTACTCATGAAGCCTTACTGTCTCTCTGCTCTTCCTGCTGCATCGTTGCTCAGTGCTTAGTTGGATTCCATGAGCAATCCTCATAATCTCCAATTAAATTCTCTCCTTTACTGAGAGATTGCCTCACATAAAACTGCAATTGTATAGGAGATCTAACAAGTTTTATTTCCACTGCATTCTTGAGTTATTATAGCTGGAATCAACTGTCAAGAAGGACACTGCCTTTACATCCTCTGCACCAAGTTCCCCTTATTGCCCTCCAAATTTCATTAATAGGTCTATGAAGCTAGGTTAAGCACTGGCTCGTTCCAGCCTCTCAGGCAGCATGCCAGAGAGGGAAGCCAATAGCACAAACAGCACCTAGCTCCAATTCTATGGCCAACTGTTCAGAAAGGTAAGATGGGCATTCTGTGACCATGCACATGACTCTGGTCCCTGCTTGTAAAAAAGGAAAACAGAAAAGGTGTCCAACAAACAGATCTAGGTGAACAGTAATGTCTGACTTCAATCTCCTTAAACCAAGTCAAGCTAAAAAGTAGATGCTGAGCTATTTTTGAACTGTTTACAAAGATAGGGCAGGGATTTTGCAAAATGGTCCATTTAACACAAAATGTTTAAAAATAATGAGGTTTATTTCTCACGCTAAAAAATGATAACAAGCCGAATTTCATGGTAATTATGGTTTCCCACCTGGCACTAGTGGTAAAGAACTCGACTGCCAATGCACGAGACGCAAGAAACGTGGGTTCAGTCCCTGGGTCAGGGAGACACCCAGGAAGAGGGCATAGTAACCCACTTCAATATTCTTGCCTCAAGAATCCCATGGACAGAGGAGCCTAGCAGGCTACAGTTCACAGGGATACACAGAGTCAGAAACTACTGAAGCGACTGAACACACACACATGCATTTGGGTCCTTAGCGATATACAGATTCATTTGATAGCAGCCATCTTCCTGAAATTATAAATTACTATCACTTAATTTTTGACAGTAATGGCTGGCCAAGGTTATCTGTTTTGTTTGTGTTTGCTAATCATTGATGGTTGGCTAGTCAACTTAGAAAACACAGATATAATTTTATATAGTTTCTGTGAGACTAGAAACTAGCTAGCCTCACAGAAACATCTCAAAGAATTCTGAGCTCGGCAACTTTTATTACACCTACGTATTCTGTAACCTACTTTCTTTCTCATGCATCGCTTGTTAATCTTCCCATACTACACTTCCACTGACTGCGGAGCTTTATGCATTTACTGTAATAGTTCATTGAACCATGCAGCCTGACAGAAAAGAACTATTTGAGCTTTTCTTAATAAACTATCTTGTCTTCTCTCCTCTTGAGACCCTAGAAGTCTAAAAAATGTCTTTCTGGAGGAAATAGAAATGCAGTGACTCCTAGTAAAGACTTAGGGGCTTCCCAGGTGGCTCAGTGGATAAATAATCCACCTGCAAAGCAGGAGAGGCAGGTTTGATCCCTGGGTTGGGAAGATACCCTGGACGAGGGCATGGCAACCCACTCCAGTAGTCCTGCCTGGAGAATCCTATGGACAGAGGACCCTGTACAGTTTATGAAGCTGTAAAAGACTAAACACCAACATCAACAAAGTAAAGACTTTAGGAATAAAACAAGTCTATATGTGAGTCCTTGCTTTCCTACTGGATAACTCTATGGCCTTGGGATAGTTCATAAATACCTTTGAATATCATCCTCTTCATCCATCACATAAGAACAATAATAATACCTATATTATATTTTGTTAGGATTAAATAAAATCTGTATTTCAAAAATGTAAGCCATGTACTAATAATAGAATGGAAGAAAATTTCTGCTTTTTTATTCATTCTTCATATAATTAATTAAAATATTTTAAATTTTTGCTCTACAGTAGAATTGCACTTATGTGATTTCTATGAAAATAATTTTTAACTCAGGTCAACTAAGAACATTATACTAATCAGTTATTTTCAGGAACTGCATTAACTATCTATATACAGGCAGTTAGTAGCCCGTCTTGGACCAATTTTCTGAACTCACACTAGTTTGTAAAAATGAACAATTTTTGATATTTTGATCAGGTGAGATTACCCTTCACCTCTTCTGAGTTTGCCGTTCTGCATAGCAAAGAAGTTGTGGTTGGTTTCTTTAGCAGTAAGAGACTGATGTTTACAGTAACTGAATTATAGATGAGTACATGAAAGAGAACACATTTTTCAGAAAAGAAAGCATGAGCGAGGAATGGCATTCAGAGTTAACAGGATGCCGAGAAGTTCTGAATTGGCAAAAGCAGGAGTAAAGTGCTAAATACTAGTGAATACATACACTTTGTTATTACTGCTTTGATACCTTTGAACCACAAAAAAAGAATGGTAAATATGATATAATTGCAACAACACATCTACCTCCAATTTATGAAAAATAGGGACTAGTGACTGGAGTTAAGGGGCAGGCAACCTGAAGGCTGTTGTAATAATCTGAATAAGAAATCAGGAAAACCTGGACTGATATGACAACTGAAAGAAGCCTGGAGAAAAGACGAATATGTGAGATTACATGAAAGGCAAATCTTTATAAGGCAAATACAACTGATATGTAACCAGTCAGACAAATATAATTCTCAGGTCTCACACCTGGATTCTGGAGAAACTGGCGATATGAAAAAGTTGAGCAGAAAAGATAAGTTTGCATATACCTGTTTTGCTGACCTTATGTTCATTTATAAAGATGAGCAGAAAACAACAGCAAGAGGTAACACAGGAATGAAGAAGTCTGAGAAGGTCATCTCTTTTACTGAAGGAAAGCTAGGACAACTCAGCCTGTCATCTAACTCAACAAGGAAGTTTGTCAGGTGAAAGAGCCTTTGGGAAGAGAGTAAGAGAAAATAATTGAGATAAATCAAACCTCAGCCTCACACAAATGTAATTCTAAATAGTTACTGCATGGCTATCATGGAAACCTCAAGCCAAAATATTAAAATCAAGATTGAGCCAGAGATTTGAATTCCCTTGACTCCAGGGAAGCAAATGAAAAACTGGTCCACAGAGCATAAAGGATTCAGAAAAATTCATCAAAAGTGATAAGCTACATCAGGAAATAAAACACCACAGAGACAACAGATGCAGCAACAGGAGATTTGGAACCCCAAAATTTGAGATTAATGACAGTAGGAAAAATCTCATAAAATAAGTATGCTTAAAATAATTAAAGAAGAAATAGAAACAAAATTGAAGGACCCAAGCTTTGCAAAAAATACATACACGGATTTGGAAAAGAACCATAAAAGTGCTTTTTAAAATATATCCATTGAAATTTCAAATGAGAAATTAATGAAATAAACAGCCGATTAGATTCAGCTAAGGAAACAATTTGTGAAATAGAATATAAAACTCAGGAAGTACCCCATTCCCATAAAAGAAAGAAATAAAAACAAAAACAATAGCAGCAACACAAACCTATCTTTTCCTCTAAAGTTTTCTGTCTTACCAATTTCACAGAAATGAAGGTGTGACACCTGAACATCATATTTTTTATTTTGCGCATAAAGGATCCAATATATAACAAAGTAAATATGAGAGATATAAAATATAGCAGTAAATTTGACATCCCTAAATACAAGTTTCATGCTTGAACTGTGTTTATAGAGAATAACAGTTAAGAATTTAATTAAATGTAATGCTCTTTACCTTCATGAAATTTGGGACACCTAAAGAGAATTTTATTTACCCAGATTTTTTTATTGAGGCATCCAAGAAAGGTTTTTTTCCCAAGAAAGTTTGAATATCTTCTTTTCTCTCAAATTTCCCTATAGCATCAGAGTATAAAAGCATCCACTGACTTTGTAACTACATTAACAGTAGAATCACATTTACAAAATCTGCCATTTAATATCTAGCAATCCAAAGAATTTTCTAAAAGTTAAAGCTGAAAGAATTCAGAAAATAATCTCAAATAAATTTTATGTTGCAGTTCAATTCCATGCTTTGCTTCCCTAAAGTATGACTTTAAAGGCAAACTTAGAGAGACAGAGACTATGAATGAAATTCATAGTATCTTACTTCTTTGTCTTGAGATCATAAGGTGTATAGAAGTAAGCAGGATTTATTAACAAACTGATCATACGAGTTTGTAGACACAATACTTGAAGCTTCTTAGACTCAGTGAATAGTACCATCTACTTTTCCTCTTTCCTTCTTTCAATTCTTCCTTACATATTAGTCTTAAAAATCTACCTTTCAGAACTTCCACTCTGGTCTGCTCACAGAGCAGAAATTGAATCCTGCTTTTATATGTATGGCAGGTACACAGATATTAGATATTAAGAAATATCTTAATATTCTTAAGATACTAGAATAAATATCTTATATACTATTTATTAAAAATGCAATTATTGATATCACCCCTAAATATTTTTTCCTCAAGTTAAGTACCCTTAGTTAATATGACCACATCTTTAATAAGAAAGTCCTTCTTTCCCAGTAGGAATTAGGAGGGAATTCAGTCAGCCACAAAAGCATAACTGCCTAAGAAATGCCTTAAATGGAAGGTGGATATGAAATAGGCCAGTGAACATCAATATTTTCAAACCATTCGGTTACAACTTGACAATAAATTAACATAAATCAGTATGGTGTTGTGTGCTCAGTCTCTCAATTGTATACAACTCTTTATGAACCCATGGACTGTAAACCACCAGGCTTCTCTGTCCATGGAATTTTCCAGGCAAGAATATTGGAGCAGTTGCCACTTCCTACTCCAGAGATCATCCCGACCCAGGGATCAAACTCATGTCTCTTACATCTGCTTTGGCAGGCAGATTCTTTACCACTAGCGCCACCTGGGAAGCCCCCAGGTCATCATGAATGTATACCAAATATCACATTCCTACCCAGACCAAAAAAAAAATGGAAAAGAAATCCAACTAGATGAAATGGAAATTAGTAACAATAAATTTTCAAAGCTATAAGAATGCGTCTTTGAGAAAGACCGGAGGGGATTTTGTTTGTTTGCTGGTTCATTTAACACTGAATTATTTCTTTAGAAAAATTAAAAAAGAAAAAGAAGACTAATCTTTAAACTGCAGGAAAGTTTCATTTGCCTAGGTCTTGGCCATGCCTGGGTCTGTTCAGTCCCCAGGGCTCCAAGGGCTCTTGGGCATCAGGACTATCTTGGTAAAGAACACGGGAAGAGCTGGTAAGCCATAAAGCTGGAGCTAAGTCTGAGTCCTAAGTCTCAGGACTGCAAGAAAAGTACAAGAAAACAAACCAACCAAAAATGTGTTGAGCAAACACTCTGGAGAAGAGGTGGAGGGTAGATGGCAGCCCTACATTCCTTGGATTCTCTGTTACAGTGTGCTGTGCTGGGGGAGGTTGCAATACTCTGCTGATGTGAAGCTACTTGCGGTGTTAGCTGTTCCATCAAGAAGTGAGGTCTGACTCAGAGGAATACTATTTGCTTTTTAAATATGACTCTTAGAACATGGAGGAAAAAAATGAAGCAAGTTTGGGAAAACACTAGTTAAACGAGTTAAGAAAAAGATCACAATGAAAAAGAATTTGAAATATGAGACTTGAAACTCAGGAAGATGAGAGAAGAGCAGAATAACTGGCCCCCTCTTGATTAAAATAAATATAAAGATATTGTTGTTAGAGATGTGGACACTGGTCCTTTCTGTACTTTTGAGGGGTGGTGTGGTTTCTCCTGGTTGTTACTCTGCTCCATATCTACCTGGGGCTTCAGCCAAGTTCTTGTTCAAACAGTCAAACTCTATTAGCTCCTGAAGAAGCTAATCAAGTTGCTATGCAGTGTCTATGCTTCAGGCACTTCTCATAGACTCTGCTGTGGCCTGAATAAAGTCAATGCAACTTAGTTTTTAATGTCTTAATCTTTTCTCTTTTTTTCATGTTCATCATAAAGAAAAATACAATGAGCATTTTTAAAGAAAATATCTAAGATATGTAAATTCAGATTATTTATAGTCCCTACATTAAGACTATATCTTGCAAAAATAGTTTCCTGTATAATGTATGAATGAAGGAACAAATAAGTAAATAATGAAACACTCCTAAGGCATATGTCAAGAAATAAATAAGTTTAATTTCATGAAGTTTCAGACTGAATCAGGCGAACAGAATCATAGATTTCCATGTCTGCCATGACTCAGTGTATAGCTTTGGGAAAACCTTGTAATTTCTCCATACTTCAGTTTCTCACCCTATAAAAGGAGTATATGGCTTGAAATTTAATTCCCTCACAGCAGTGTGAGTTTTGATTCAACATTTATAAAAGACTTTTTAACTTCCCTGATTAATACGCAAAATACTGTGGTAGCTGTATAATCCACTTTCCAAAATGTATAAAGGTAACTGGTCAAATCTGATGTAAAATAATACTTGAGTTGAGAAATAAATATCAGTCATATTTACAACTTGGCCATTCCGTTTTCTAAGTAATAAAAATTACTTCTAACAGAGAGAGTATCAAATTAATATTCAAACCAGTTGACGTGTTATCATCACAGGCTTACCTACATTTGGGAGAAGGGGAGCTGTTTTGTTTTTCCAGACTGTCCCGTGTGTTTATATGGTAAAGTCAGGAATGCTGGGCATGGTTTTGAAGGCCTCTAGCGTATTCGTCAGTTTCTGGCATTCTAATGCACTCTACTCTTATAACCATAAAAGTACTCTTGAGTGCTTCTGGAAATATATAACAAATCCTTAATCAATTTAAGAGTGTTTTAACTGCATACATGAAATTTCTTGGGAGGAAAATGTTAGCTATTCTACACACATATAGTACTTAAGTTAGCAAGAGAGTTCTTTCTCAAAGGCACAGAGCAGTTTCCCCATAGTAATATAATTTTCAGCTTTATGTGCCTAAGTCCTATTGAATCCCTTAAAATAACAGGAAATACTGCAGGAAAAAAAACTCACAAAAAATGATGGCAATATTTATCCAACACTGGGAAGAATCAGTTAGCTATTATTCTGAGTTGGATTACTCTCTTAAGGTACTAGGTAACCATTAAAGGTTAGCCAGACTCTTAATTAACCAGAAATTATAAGAACTGAATATTCTGGAGATAGAACTTTCTACATATAAGACTTTCACAGAAAAAGCAACTGACTAATGAACTTCACTTCAAACTTCACGTGTCATACAATTTAGCTAGGACTTGAATAGCAATTTTCTGAATTTTGATGCTTTCATTTTAATTTTCATATTAGATTGTGACATTTTGGAGATTTACAAATCAAAATGTCAATAAGATACAGCTGATAGCCTGACATATGGTAATATTTAATAACACATTCACTATGGAGTGATCTCATTTATCATAATACAATGTCTAAGCCTTTCATCTACATGTTTAAATGCGCTAGTAATATTGTAAGGTGCTTACAACTGTGCCTGGCACATAGATGGCTCTTAACAGAATAAAAATACATCATGCCTCATAAGTTCTCAACAATAACAGAGCTTCTCTTAACAATTCTCTTAAATATATTATGGTGCTAAGTAAAAACATGTCATGAATATATACACACTGAGTTTTTTTCTTCCTACCAGTGGTTTAAGAACTATGAATACATATATCAATATTCACTAATATTCATTAATAATCATTAATGTAAGGAGTGGAGAAGGAAATGGCAACCCATACTGGTGTTCCTGTCTGGAGAATCCCATGGACAGAGGAGCCTGGCAGGCTACAGTCTATGGGGTCGCAAGAGTCGGACACAACTGAGTGACTAAGCACGCATGTGCATGTAAGAAGTAGTGGCCACCCTTAAGCGAGATATTAACTACATATAACATAGATTTGTTACACATGTGGTTAACAGAATATTTGCTCTTATCAGTGAATTCTTCCATTTAGTGTGTGAGTCTCAAGGAATTTACTGCTATAAGACATCGTATTAACCAAAGCACAAATACAACCCTCAACTTTAGCTATAATATTGCCTTTGGCTTTATGAGAAAGATGTCCTCAAAAGGATACTTGGTGTTATGACCCTTTTTGTATTTTGGAACCATTTAGGCAAAATGCACATGCCCTTTCATGTATTAATCCTACATCTAAAGTTTTATCTATGGGAATTTGGGGCAGATATACAAAATGATACATAAGCTCCATGACTGCAACACTTTATAACAGTAAAAATCTTCAAGAAACTTAAAAGTATATCAAGAAGAGATCAAGCATAAAACATATTCATACATTAAACAGAAGTACCCCAACCACATGGACCGATATCAAAAGCTATTTAAAATACAGCAAATCAAAAGCAAGTTTTAAGACAACCAATGATCTATTTTGGCTTAAAAATGTAAAATAAAAATAAACTACAACCTCATATACTTCTTATATGTACACGTGTATAGAAAAAAATGTCCAAAAGGAAGTATACCAATGTACAACCATTTGCCCTCATTTGTGGGATGTGGAAAAGATACATAAAGTGAGGGACACACAATTTTTGTGTTAAATTTATCTGGTTTTTTTTTAGGTTATTGAAGTACAATTGATTTGCAATACTATGTTAGTTTCAGGTGCAGAGCAAAGTGGTTTGGAGATATATAAATTTATGCATATATAGATATACTTTTCAGATGCTTTTCTTTCATAGTTTATTGTAAGTTATTAATATAGTTCCCTGTGCTACACTGTAAATCCTTTTTGTTCATCTAGCTTATATAAATATATCTGTATTTTAAAACTTTTTAGTAAAGTATAACATACACACGTAAAATATGCAAATCTAAAGTAGACAGCCGATAAGCATTTATTATCTCAACACCCACACCTCACCATCAATGAGATCAAGATAAAGGGCTTTATCAGCATTTCAGAAGTCTCTCTCCTTGCCTATTCCAGTCAGACACCTCACAGGACCTCCTATTGTATCTGTTTTAATATCAATATGTTACAAAACACACTATAACTTTTATTTTTTTTTAAAAAAAAGAGATTGATTAAAAAATCTTGCTTCAGCAGGGTTAAGAGCCCTTTTTTGAATATTAAATATACTCAAAAATTTATTCAAAGAAATTAATTCAATATATATGTGTGTGTTATGTGCATATATATATATACAAGCATTTTCAGTGTCTTTCTGGTATAAACTCAGTTATTCCTTACAACATTCCATGAGGCAAGTACTATTATTACTCTCTGTTTACACACACTGCAACTATGGCTAAAGCAGGACAGTAAATAACTTCTCCAAGGGTACACTGCTGCTGAATGGCAGGAAGGCCCGGAAGGATACACACAAAGGCAGTTTGATTACAGTATTTGCAACTCCTTGTTGAACTCAAACAAAGAAAGGAAAAGGCAGCAAGTTGTAGAGTTGGGAGCACTAGGGTTCTCCAGCACAGGATTCGCTTCTTAGCTTCCTTTTGAATAAATCATTTAACATCTCTAATTCAGGATTCATCTGCAAAATGGAGAGTTAGGCTAAATTCCTCTCCTGATCTGATTCTCTGATAAATTATGTGACCTACGAAAATACCAAGCAAATAGGCTTCATCATAGTGTAGCACAATCACATACTCCGTTCAGAAATGACTCATACGAGGAAATAAAACCACAATTTCTGAAACTATTGGAAACAATCATTTTAATTTAATGTTATTTTTGGACCCAGAAGGCTTTTTTTCTTCCCCTAAATAAGCAAGCTGGTGGTTTTGAAGGGTCTTGCTCATCTTTTTGTGGAAAATGCCTGAAAACAAACCACTAGAAACTAAACAGAAATTTTTCTTCCTAAATTATGCCTGAAAAAAAAGAACGAATTTCTCTTACCAAATGGCCACATATACTTTTAACAGATACCTCTAGGATTTTTGGTTCTCATATTTTGAAATATTGACATAAACACAAAATGTACTTCCTCTCGGATAAAATCCATAACTGTGAGGGCTAAAAACTCTTCAAAATAACATGAAATGTATCTCCACAGAAATCAACCCAGGATGCCAAAGTTTGTTTCTAAAGAAAACTGGAAGTAAGAAAACTACAAACCTCCACTAGAATCTGCTGTTTTAATTTCAGTTTGTTCAAAATACCAGTTCATGTAGCCATATATTTTCCTCTGCTAGGAAGCCCTGAATATCGGTAACACTTTGGTACAAACAAAGCTTTAAATAAGTTGGAATAAAATATAACCAATGAACTAGCTTCCATGATCACATACCAAAAAAAAGAATTAGCTTCCACACTATAAACAGGATCCATTCTTTGGATGTACATCCTTTGAAGACACGTAGGCAACAGGGTAACTAGTGAATTTCCATCAATATCCCAGGCACTGGGGCTACAGAATGAGAAAGATAAAGTCTTGCCCCTGGGTGCGTTCAGAATCTCTCTAGAAGACAGACTCACATAAAATTAGTCCCAGCACAGTGTGCTCTTATACTAAGAGCCCACATAAGGTGCTCTTATACTAAGAGCCCACATAAGGTGCTATGGTATTACATAGAGAAAAGAATTCATTCTGCCTGAGCTTTGGGAAGGCTTCCCAGAGGAGGTGACATCTGAGCTAAGCCTTGAAAGATGAGTAGATTTTTTTGTCCAGGTAGGCAGCAAAACATAAGAGGCAAATAGGTTAAGGGAGCTGGGGCAATGGGGGACAATGGTGGCCAGAATATACCTGGGAGAGAAAAGGAAATGCCTAATTGTATTTTATGCCATAGAGCATTCATAAAATAGGTAAATCTCACATCTATATCCACTGTACAAAGAAATCAACCTGAGAAAGCAAATATGTGACTTGAATTCTCTGAGGGGTTCCCTGATTTATGAACCCAAGGAGTGTTCATTTGGAAAAACAGAACTTCTGGTTCACTGGCTATTCTCCAATGACTCAAGGGCTATCAGGCTTCCTATTCAATGTTAGGAATAAAGTGCCTGGATGGACTTGAGGTTTGCTATGCCTTCTTTGGACTTCCTGTCAATGCATGGAGCAGAACTCTCCTCTACTGTCTGAGAACTTATGATTTAAGCCCTTGGTTTACAACTCCCACCTAACTCCCCTAGAAGGGCCCCCATCTGTCACTGGGTTACCCAGCACCCACTTCATCTCTCTGCTAACAAGTAGCTGTGAGGAGTCCTTTTTTCAGAAAACATAAATACATTTTGATCACATACAGTATGCTATATTTGCAGCCACTTTTCCTTTTTAAGAGTAAATTTCTAAAATTAAAGCATAAATCAAAGCAGAGGTAACAGAGAAAGACAGACAGACAGACAGACAGACAAAGGGAGTTTGTTTTCAAGCACCTCTGCCCTGTCTGTTTGAGCATCAATTAGTAAATGATGTGAAATCCCTAGGTCTGTCTGACCACTTCCAGGTAACATGATTACCTGCCTAATACAATTAAAGTAAAATCACTAGATAATACAAACATGTGGAATTTCAAGTATCTTGCAATTACTAGTGAGATTTAAATTTTCTCTACTGTTTAGACCTCACATAAACATTAGTCTAATCATATATTTATAGTATTAATTGTTTTATACTCCAAAATAATTTTTACATGCAACACAAAATTTATGTAAGCAAAATTATCCTCTTTTACTTCATGTTAATATATATATGTTCCCAGTTTGTTCTTGTCAGTAATTTTTGAAGCAACTTTCATATACACCTGAACTAGGCAAACGTCAGATGGAGTATTCTGACTATAGTCACATTTACTTGTAGTCAACTGCATATCAATTCAGAGACAAAATGTGCATGCCAAGATTAAACCTATAGTTAGAACAGAAGGTCTGGATTTGGTAAATCAGCAAAGGCGTTTTTATGTGCAATATGCTCATTTTTACTTTCTGCAGACTGTACCAATATTATTAAACTCAAGACCCTGAAACTGTGGTACAAATTGAAAGCTAAGACATATTTCGTTTGAAACTTTCTCGTTACAAATGAACAAATGACTTAACTGATAAAGTATTCTAATCTTAGGCAGTTGTGATTATAGATAATACTTTACTTTCTCTGACACTACAAACTAAAAACAAAAGTTTATTATTACTGAATATTTATCTATGAGAAAAGATAAGCAATTTTCATTATCAAAAATGAATCAAAAGTAATGACTGACAGCAAAAGTAATTTTAAAAAATAGACACATATGTGACATAACTCCCTAAGTATTCTGCTCCTCCAACTCATACACAGTTTTCAGAAAAGAAAAATATGCTGACAATAGTCAATCTGTGTAAAAGGCATGCATGCTCTGGTGTGTCCAACTCTGCAACCCCATGGACTGTAGCCCACCAGGCTCCTCTGTCCATGGAATTTTCCAGGCGATACTAGAGTGGGTTGCTATTCCATACTGCAGGGGATCTTCCTGACCCAGGATGGAACCCAAATCTCTAGTGTCTCCTGCACTGGCAGGGGGATTCTTACCACTGCACCACCTGGAAATCTCCCATTATTATAAAGCTATCTATAAATCCTCTCTATGTAAGGCTTATCTATCAACACAGGCCAGTAAGAACTGATCGATTTTATGTTTAAACTTAGGAGGAATGTATGAAGATTCTCCACACATAACTAAAAATAGTAACAATCCTCTCTTGAAGATTCCTGGAAATTTTTTGACTTTAACAAGTGATCTTAAGACTGACTTTGACTATGCTTTCTCAGCTGAGGGCAATTTCCCTTCCAGAGGACATGTGACAAAAGTCTGGAGACACTGTTAATAATCAGGGAAAGCTGCTACTGGCATGTTGTGGGTAGAGACAAACGATGTCACACAACACCCTACACTGTGCACCCTAAAATGCACACACAAGTCCGTCATACACACACCTCCAACAATGAATTATCCAATTCAAAATGTCAACAATCAGACTTTGAGAAATCCTGGTCTAAATACACTGAGAGATTCAGACACAACATCAATAGTAGCATCATATTTTTAAACAGATGTGCCTGGCAGCAATTCCAGGTAAGCAGTTAAAACAAACAGAACCCTGACAATTAACGTTTAACCTTCCCTCCTCCTTCAGCCCCTCTTCACCGTATATACATTACATCTGAATCCAAGGACCAAATGATCAAGTCGAAAAATGGAGATGCTAATGATTTCCCTGGTGGCTCAGATGGTAAAGTATCTGCCTGCATGCAGAAAACCTGGGTTCAACCCCTGGATTGGGAGGATCCCCTGGAAAAGGAAATGGCAATCCATTCCAGTATTCTTGCCTGGAGAATTCCGCAGACAGAGGAGCCTGACAGGCCACAGTCCATGGAATCACAGAGTTGGAAATGACTGAGTGACTAACACTTTCACACTTTCATTTTCAATGACCTCCTGCTAACTGCAAAGACAGAGTCATAGCAAAGTTTGGTGTTATCTTTTTTAAAAGTTTACACTGAGTTCTTACAAGTGTGTGCATCCACGCTCAGTCATGTCTGACTCTTTGCGACTCCATGAACTGTAGCCTGCCAGGCTCGTCTGTCCATGGAATTCTCCAGGCAAGAATACTGGAGTGGGTTGCCAATTCCTTCTCCAAGGGATCTTCCCCACCCAGGGGTTGAACCTGCAACTCTTATGTCTCCTGCACTGGCAAGCAGATTCTTTACCACTGTATCACCTGGGAAAATTATTCAAATTCTTATAATTGGTGCCTTTAGGCTGGAAAAAAAAAGCGACTGGTGAAATAAATATTGGCTATAAACAAAAATACCATTATAGAATGTTCTTAAAATGGCTTAGAGTAGCTGAGAAACCACAAAGATGAAAGCCTTTAAAAATTTAAATATATATGTATACATATAGCTGATTCACTTTGCTGTACAATAGAAACTAACATAACATTGTAAAGCAACTAGACTCCAATAAAAATTAAAGTAAATAAATAAAATCTAGATGACTATATGGGAAAGTATTTGTTAACAGAAACACCATGCAATGTTAATAGCCAAAACTGAGTTTTCTAACGTCTTCTCTTATAACTCCAAACCCAGCCTCAGATTTGCCAAGATTACCCAGGATATTAAATGTGTACTTGGACCACTAGGGACTCAATTTTTAATCCCCAGTCTATGATCCCCAAAATGACTTTCAGCTCTAAATATCTCTGGAATATTTAGCATACTTCAATGGAGGGAAGACAACCACATTAATAGCTAGTATTCATATCATCAGCTCAGTTCAGTGGCTCAGTCGCATCCGACTCTTTGTGACCCCATGGACTGCAGCACACCAGGCCTCCCTGTCCATCACCAACTTCTGGAGTTTACTCAAACTCATGTCCATTGAGTCGGTGATGCCATCCAACCGTCTCATCCTCTATCATCCCCTTCTCCTGCTGCCTTCAATCTTTCCCAGCATCAGTCACACACTATTCTTTCTAAATGCTTCACAGATATTTGTTGATTTCTCATATGATCTCCAAGAAGTACATTCCATTATGCATGAGAAAACTGAAGCAAAACTCGTTTTAAGTAACATGCTCATCATTACAGTCATTAGTGTCAAAGCTGGGTTTCAAACCCAAGGCGCCCAGGTCCATATTCTTTGTACTTAACCACTATGCCATAACAGAAGGTTTCTCAGACGCCAAGTGCTAAGAAATACATCTCCAGAGATTTTCAGGATTCTCCTTTTATCCACTAGATCACTGACTTACCAATGGTCATGTGTGACTTAAATAATCTCTACATCATACATATAAGCTGGGCCTGATTTCAAAGATGCAGTTCTACTAGATTAATACCCCATGTCCCTGAGGTCATTGCTAAGGCTTTCCTGCTACCACCACTGCCTTCACCTGCATTTCTTTTAACTCATTGATTCAATAGGAATTTAGTGTCCCCTACCTACTGGAAATACAGAATGGCAAATACTGGTAAGAGCATCAGCAAATTCTCAGTCAAGAGCAGAATTTAAACTCATGAAACCTATTACATTTCAATGTGGCAATTGCTGTGCTAAAAGGTGGAAACTAGGCTCTTTAAAAGAGACAAGAGATATCCAGATCAGTCTCTGGTGGTCAGAGAGGGTAACATTTTGCATCTTGAGTCTTGCAAAAGCAGTAGAAAAGAAAGTTTCAGGGGGAGGGGAAAGATGTCTTCCACAGAGAAAGGGTCACATGCACAAAGAAATGAAGCAGAAATGACCAGAGTGTATTTGAGGGTTGCACTTCTCCATCCAGCTGGAGAAGAGATTTCTTGTGAGTGGCTGGTGAGAGGTGAAAAGGGAAACTTGACCAACGTTCTCAGCTTGAAGGGTCTTGTAGATCCTGCTAAGGATTTCAGAATATGCCCTGTAGGCAACAGAGAATTTATTCTGTTTAGAACTTTAAGTCAAGAAGGGATCTGACAAAAACTGTGAACAGATGTGGTTGATCATCCTTGGGAAAGCAGGAGAGTCTTAGAGACAGATCCAGCACAGACCAGAGTGATCCCAGAAGAGAGGAGGTCAGGATATCACAACTCTACTTATGACAACAAAGACAATATGACCAAATGTGTGCAGCACAAGTGTCCCCCTAGAGCTAGTGTGTTCATCTGAGGATTAAACCTATAACCTTGTTAGCACGATTAAGTCACTCACCAAGCTGACCATTTCTATGAACGGTATATGCCAAGAAAAAGTAGAACTTAGTATAATCATAGACTAAAAGTCCCAAAGCTGTCAAAATCATCGAGAGTAGGAAAAAAGTCCATTTGTTGCATTATAATTTTGGCATCTCATCAGCAACACTGATAATGAAAAAAGCATTTAATAAGTATTTACCATGTGGCCAGAACTTTGCCAGTATTTTCTTGAATGGAGCCTTTAAAAACTAAAATCAACAGCTGAGATGACAAAACAGACCTAAATGAAAAGTCTACTTGGGTCGACTATGAAAAACAAAAAGAGTAGCAACATCTAAATACCTAAAGTTCACAGACAAAGTTTCAGTAATATTGAGGTTCTTGACCATCTGGCTGAGGTCTGCATTCTAAAGTTACCTACTAGAAGCACAATTTGAGATTACTGAAAACCTGCAAAAGGAAATTGGAACGTGACTTGCCCACCTTGTGATTCAATTTGGCTAGAATTACTTGAGTCAAAATCATATGTGAATACACATTTGCATTAAAATATAAAATTTGAAGTGAAGAGAATTAGCTAATTCAGAGACCTGTGGACTTTTCAAGTCATCATCACTTTCAACATATTGCATGCATTAAGCTAGAAATATTCCATCTCTTAGTGGGAACATTCAGGTCCTTTCAAATCCTCTAACTTGAGGGAGTTCAGAGTCAGAAGTGAAATGTAATGAATAGATCCCTCCACTGGGTATATGCAGAGGCCTGTGAATTGTATATACGACCATGCAGAGAATAAGCCCTCCTGCTTTGTGGTGGACCTACTTGATTAAGGATCAAATTTCAAATTTAATGCTATTGCTTTTGTGAGCAGAATTAAACTTAATGGTATATGAACGTAAATTTTTATGATTTAATTGTAGCTTTTCACAAGAAATGTCCCTTTCATTTTAAAAAGGAAGGAGGAAAGAATAACAGAAACAGTAGCAATAATTTATGTGAAAATCTAAGGTCAAGTCAATTTTTGCCACTGCTGATGAGTCTCTGTCAAGGCTTTATAGGAAAAAAAAAAAAAGATGCTCTAACCAAACAAACCTTTCCAAGAACAAATTCTGTGTGCCTCATTCAGACCTGTAATTCCATATGAGAAACATTTTGGCTACTTTTTATTTTCTCAGTATCAAACTGAAAGTTGCAGATAGGTTAATTAAGAATATCCAAGTAACACTAGGGTAAACAGACACACCTTTTGATGCTGTGTTACACTGGGAGATATTTTGCCATATTTGAGGGTTGCCTGTAGTTCTGCTTTGATTTTGTAGTGGATGACATACTCACAGACTGCAGCAGGTACTCTGAACTGACTTTTCGTCAGAAGGTTCGTTTTTTTGCAAACTGCATGATCCTTACAGAGACATGGGGAGGCACCGATGGTGGGAGACAGGACTGGTGAGTGATTCGCAGGCCACGCAGGTCCTGCTTCACGAAGGCAGTGGACTTAGTGTTAGTGGGCTTAGTGTTAGCTTTCACTTAAAAGAAGGGTTCTGTGGCTAAATATGTAAATCAAAAGAAAAACCGCTGCTTCCTTGAAAAGTACATTAAAGTTATAAAACAGATTATTAACAGCAGACGGAGGATGTTCACCTAAGGAAAACCTTAAAAATGCAAAGTCTGATATCTACGTAAATTGAAAGTATTTCTGAAATATAAGTGAGCCCCGTTATTTCAGCTTGCCTTTAGAAATCCTCATTAGTTGGTTCAACAAAAACATCTAGATCTGAGATTCATAAGGAGCATTCAAGCTTAAGGCAAAAAGAGAAAAACTGTAACTGATAACATCTAACTAAAGGATAAGGCTTGAAAAGCAAAAGAAAAGACTACATGTAAGTCAAATATTGAAGAGATCTAGACAGAAGTTTTCAGCGTTTAGGGAGCCTTCTAGAATACCAGTTTCTCCCAATTGTAGTCATTTGCCATCAACTTTCATGATTTTGGGTATTTTAACTTAGCACTTGTTCACTGTCACTTAATATGTTTCTTTAAATAGGTGCTTTAATTTTTGTTTTTTCTTTTCTGCTTCAATCCTTTTTTGGTCTTGCCTTAAACAACATTATCTAGGAAAATAAAGGTTTAATATGAAATCTAACATATCTTCCTAGTAATCTTAGAAATAAATATGTAACTAATAATACAAAAATAAAATGTGTGGGTACCCCCTAAAATGAACTCAGGTGTGACTGGTGGGAGCAAACGGTCTAGGGAATCAGGGTTCAGGCTGCAGAGCTAAAATCCTGGCTCCACTCTACTGCATAAGTGAGTCTCAGTTTTCTCATCTGTAAAATGGGAATAATAAAAATGGCACAATTGAGAAACTAATACACATAAATACCTTAAATTTTTTTGCAAAAAAAGTAACTAAATACTCAGTAAATGTCGGCTATGATGTGATGGCTATGATAATGACTGATGATGAAAATCATAATTACTCACACTGGCAGAATGGTTACAACTATACAAAAACTAAAGTCACAACTTTTTTTAATTTTAAAATATACCTTAAGATCTCCATTTACTTAAAAACATATACTTTATATATGAAATTGCAAGATGGCTACTCTATATTGCATTAATGTAAATTCACTTTGAACCTATTCAAATGTGACCACAGCAATCAAATTTTGCCTAAAAATTTCAATCTAAACATAAAATTTACCTATGAAAAAAATATTTAAGAACCTTAACATGATATAATATAATATAGGTCCCTCTTTCCCAGAAGTACATTAAAATAAATTTACTTACTGCACATACATAAAAGCTTTAAAAATATCAGTTGCTGTATTAAAATGTTTTACATGGAGAAAAAAATTAGAATTCCTGACATTTTAACATGGTGTTACTCTTCATCAGCCATGCACTGAAATCTCAGGGTGAGAAAAGGGCCAGAGCAATGCCGAAAGGTTTCAAATATCAAACTATACTATTATGTCAGTGCCCTAAGATCAATTAGCACCTTTCAATGACAGAAAAGGTTACAGTGAGACTTAGAGGTACACACTCTGCAACTGTTTTAAACCACCATATAAATGTGGTTTTGATAACTTAAAATGGTTTCTATTTTTAAATTCATCTGTTTCATCTCTTCTTCTGGAAGAGGGAAGGAGTTAGAAGAGTAAGGGTAGTGATATTTATTTTCAGTACCACTCTCCTAGTAGAAACCTGGATGGGACATGGTAAGAATCACAAACTTCAAGAGAAAAACAGTATATCACCAAAGCATATCCTAGTGTGCAGAGCCACAAGCAATATTAGGTAACAGTAATGTTTACAAAGTCTGCAAACCTCTTAAAAGCAATCAGAGTTGCTTATACTACTTGGGAATATGTGATTCTTGTTTATTTTCTTCCACTCAAGTTCAAACTAAGTGAAGCCAAGTTCACTCCGCGTACCACTTAATCTTCGGTGTCCCCCACGATAAAACTCATTTAACTGCAAAATGCAGTCCCACACATACTGCAATTAAACACACCACTGCATTGCTCACTCATCTCTAGAACGAGTGCCTGAAGGAACATGTCATTTCTTAGTTCACCGGGAAAAATTCATGAGAGGAGCAGGTACACTGAAAGTCATCCTGTTCCTCCTGGTGTGGATTGCATTCACCCAGTAACTGCTGTAATAAAATCCCCCAGTGGTATTTCTGAATACAATTAGTTTAAGATACTCTACAGGGAAACACTCTATATGAGTTTAGAATATGTAAGACTAATATCCACTTGAAAAAGAAACTGTCATGATTATATTATATACTGAAAAAATAACAAAGTGTTTGATAACATGTTTTGTTCTGCTCTTCAATGAGAGGATTCAGAACATCTACTTCTGATAACACACTCTTCTATTTGTTTCTTAGATGAGTGATCTGAAATATTTACAACCAGACAGTACCTAATTTTAGGTTTTAAGTGCTTTAACAGCTCCATGAAATATGACCAGCAGCTGCAATACAGAACTATGGTGAATAAACTTCTTATAAAGGGGGGCCTGCTTATATTGAATGTTCAGTGTTCCTACATTTACCTAAAAGAGGGGAAAAAGATAATGAAAAATAAAATAAATACTTGCACTATTAAATTACTTAACACTTCACTAAGCTTTGAAAAGGATTATTTCCCCTCTTCTTGAATTCTGGATAAAAAGTGTGAGCTTCCATCGGATGAAGTAAGTGAATTTTCAAGTTAGAATGTGAATTTTCCAACATCCTAACTTTTCATAATAACAGTCATGGGTTTTCTACCATTCTACTTTTCTAAAACTTCAGGCTAATTTCATTTCAATGCATAAAATTTTTTAAAATGAAATACCAAGCCACATAAATGTATTTTTAGACATGGCATCAGTCATTTAGAGCTTGCAACAGAGATTGAAAACATGAAATTGGACACCTTATTTCCCGTGGCTATGTAAAATTTATTTACACCCCAAATCATAATATAAATAAAAAGGAAACTTTCAGAAATGGAGATCTTATTCTTCTTTTTGTTTAACTCGAAGAGGTTTTTGAAAGAAAAAAACAAATTACAGCAAAATGATGAACTACTGATCCTCCAGTCTGCTCTCAAAAAAGAAACTTTGAAGAAAGACGATATTTTTCAACTGGCTTCTACAAATCCTCCAGAATGTAGTATCTGTATTTCTTAATAGGAATAATGATTGTTTTTATACAAAATTCTTTTTATACAAATCTCAGGGTTTTTTAAAATTTTTAAGCTTGACCATAATACTTAGATATTCTCTAAGTATATGCATATATAAATTTTTTATTGTGTAAGAGAGAAATTAAGTCTCTAATATCCTGTATAATACTTATTCATAAAAAAGAATAATCAAGTAAATCTTTTAATTTCAGTTATAATTGTGAAACAATTGCTAATTATGGTGATCTTAGGTTGACATGTACTATTTTCAGATAACTGGAAAAGGAAAACTATCTCTTGAAAACATATTGATTTTAGACCTTTACCTATTATGAAAGGCAAGGCTATATCCCTAATAATCAGGGGGGTAAAGGAATAGTTTTCAGATAATCTAATTATGTTACTTTCAAAGCTGTAACTGTCAAAGGTTTTAACCCTCTCCTACAGCCATTTCTGGAAACAAAAAAGTGATTTGACTCTGAATGGCTTACAACTTTTAATGAGGTGGAACAAACTATTTTTATGGTTTATAATAACAATAAAAATGAATGTAGTTATATCTGCATTTGGTATCATTACCATTAAAATCAGATTTCGGCAGCCTAGCTCCACACAAAGTAGTTTCCCTTTTCTTACTATTGCTATCTATTTCTTGGGATAAGATTATACCACACCCTACTATGTATCAAACATTTTGTTTTAGGATTCTCTCGCTGCCCAACCCCCTTCCTAGTTTTTCGTTCTTCAGCTACAAAATGGCTAGAAATAATTTTTTAAAAATAAAGAGGTGGGGGGAGACAAACCTAATTCTACCCGGGTAAAGTTATCAACTATAATCCTTGTGCTGAGGTTTTGAAATAAAACCAAAAACGCAACAGACAAAAATACCATCCTCAACTTTCAAGCCTAACAGTCACCGATGTATAAATCAAGCTTCAGGAGCTGTGGAAGAGGAACCCACGGTCCTTAAATGCTCCTAAGACTCCAATCTAAGTCCCAAAGGAGCGCGCAGTGAAGCTGACAGACGTCCGAGAGTGCAAAGAGTGGCCGCAGAGAAGAGGAACAAAATAGCCATATTCGAGAAGAGAAGACGTGTTTCTGCTCCATCAATTACGTTGATCCCAGGGTGCCAAGCCAAAAGGGGTAAGGGAGAAAGAAAACTGTTAAGTATGAGCTCTTAATGTGAAACCTAACCTGTCGGTTCTCTTAGGTATCAGATTTTGGAAGTGTCTGTAATGACAGCCAGGAAAGCAAATTAATGGCCAACGGCCCACTGGGTTTGAACACGAGCCTCCTGTTACCTCCTCACAGATCAAGTACACAACACACACGCATACGGAGGTGCTCCACGTGGAACTGCTCTGAAACCAAAACACACGCCCCGACGCTATTCTCCACCTTGGCAGAAAGGGCCGAGGGACCTGCACCTTCCTCCACTGCCCTCGGATGAGGATTCATGAATGACCGCCCGCTGGACAGTGCAGAGGACGGACGCCGGCGGCGACGAGAGAGAAACGCGCTCCAAACGACATCCTCCCACACACACTCACTCACGCCTAACACAAACCCCGCTAGCTTTCAAGGGCAGGCAAAAGAGAGGTGGTGGAGAGGGGAGACGCTGCCACCCCAACTAGGAAAGGGATCACAAAAATTAAACCGCGCTCTCTGGTTTCGCCACCGCTCAGCCGTGGCACTAGATAGGCAAATTCCCTAATAGCTCCAAGCTGTTCCGAATACTGTTTACAAAAGAAAGAGACATCTTGCAAGTGCTACTAACGAAAGTTCTGGCTGCTGTGCGGCGCGAAATAAAACAAGCACACACACACACACACACACACACACACACACACACACACACACACACGATCTATTTCCAAATCTCGCTTAACGACGCTAAAGCATCGAGCCCTTTCAAGCCCCACAGCCACCCCAGACACTGCAGGTTTTGTAAGAAGAAAACCTGCTACCCCCGACCCGGGTCAGGTCCTCCCGTTTGGAGAAGTTAGGATTCCTCACGGCATCCGCGTCCCGGGCCAATGAACGCGTGTCCTCTGAAAAGGCGCCTCTCGTTTCACGGACCCTGGCAAACGGCGAGAGACATTTGGCCCACGCCACATAAAAACTATGAAAGGGGGACGGCAGCAGCCCAACAGCCCGGTTGGTGCCTTGAGTTTAGAACACAAGCATTAAACGTACACATGCACCCAGCACCGCGAAAACCCCAGGCGCCTGGAGCCCTCTATGGGACCTGGGTCAGCATCCTTGCATCTGGTACATCTAGGGGCTACTAGGCAAAGTAACAAATGGTAAAGAAGGAAACAGGGGAGACCCAGGGGGGCGCACCTCTGAGAGGCGGGAATAGAGTGCAGGTATGGAGCTGCTCGCCCTGTTCCGCGAGGGCTCCGAGAGGCACAAAAAGGCTCTTCAGGGACCCTCGGGGCACCAGAGCGTCCTCCAGGGCAGAACGCACCAAGGCACTCCGAGCAGTCCCGGCCCTCTGGCGGGGGGTACTCAGCAACGGAGCGACCGCGGGGACCCCGGCGCCCACACACCTTCCAGCAGAGCGCACATCGCTCCTCGCCCCTCGCGCAGCCGCGCGCACTCTCCCGGGAGAGTTTGCGGGATCCCCGAAACGCGGGCCCCGGGACAGGGGCTCAGAAGAAGAGGCACTCACCTCCTGCCGCCCGGACCGTCTCAGGATCCCAAAGTCCAAGTGTCTCCCCCAGCAACAGATCTGTGAGTCCGTATTTACGTATTTATTCTCTTTCCTTCCAGGGTTGAAGTTTCGCCTTCACGCTGTGCCTCTGGTGAAAAGAGGACATCCCCTTCGGCCACCCCCCCACCTCCAACAAATAGCGTACACCAGTGGGGGAGAGACGGGGCGGGGGGAGAAGCAGCTACGAGGGGGAGGAGGAAAGGAGAGGAGCCAAAACTCCCGATGGCTACAGGAAAAAAAAAAAAAAAAGGAGAAGAAAAGAAAAAGAGAGCGCGCGCCCAGCCACGGCGGTCCTCACGACCAGGCTTTTCTGCAGGCTCTCTCCCGCTCCGAAGCGGGAGCGACAGCTTCACGCGGCCAGGCTCGAAGTTTTGCGCGGAAGCCCGGAGCGGCGGAGCGTGCGCCGCACCGCGGGCAGCCTAGCACTTGCGCGCGGGGTGAGGGCGGGGGACGCCGGCGCCCGCTACCACTGGAGGCCGCCGGGGGCACCCCCCCCTACCCCGGGGTCAGGCTGTGGCGGGGCGGCGGCACGCGGGAAAGCGACTCCTTTTTATTCGACCTCGGGCGATGGCCTGTTGTCATCGCTCGCGGTCCCGCGTGGGCACCGCTCGGGGGCCCTGGGCGTCCCCGGTGGCGCCGCGGTAATCTCCGCGCCCTCCGCGCCGCCCCCACCCCGCCCCCACTGGCCGGGCGCCGGCCGCAGCCACCTCCGGGCGGAGGGGAGGGACCCGCGGTCGCAGTCCCCTCCCCGGACCGGGGAACCACAGTCTGTGCCCACCTGCTTCTGCTGGGCAGCAACCCCACCCCCCACCCCAGTTGTCTCTAACTCGGGCGCTACCCGATCCCCGGTGTCGACCACTCGGGCGCCTTGCGGGACTCCTTTCCACTTACCCCCGGGGAGGAGAGAGAAGGAACTTCGCTTACTTGCAACTATGTAAAGTACAAAACACCCCACGTCGGGCTGGGGAACTTTTTCGGAACGGAGGAAATACTCCTTTCCGTGAAGATGTATGCGACGCACGAGGAGTGAGCAGCGTGGGGATAGGCTGTGCTGGAAAGGGCCTGGGCCCCCGTCCAGCGCTGGGCGCAGGTAGGCATCCCTCCCAGACGCCCAAAGGTCAGGCTGCGACTACCGACTTCCAAGACAGCGTCATAGCCTCCCCAGGCACATTGCTGAAGCGACATTTCCTGCGTAAGCCTTCTGCGCATGCAAGATACACCCACGTAGGATCTAATATTCTATATGCACCCATGTGGAGATCACAGCCCGAGATCTGAGCAAAGTTGACAAGCAACAGTACATAAATTTTGCATCCATTTCATCACCTCTTCGGTAAAACCTATTGTCAAGGTTAGGCACATCTTTAGTTGTCACATTGATTAAAAAGTGTTTTGATTTGTTGGGAATTTACTGACTGGCAGTCATTGCACTGGTCACTTATGGTACATGTGAGTTCATATCATTTTCATATCTCTATGGTGGTTATTTAATCCTGTATAAGAGATAAGGAAACTGAGGCCAAAAGAAACCCAAGGAATGTTCCCAAAGGTAAATCCAGTCGTCTCTATAAAGACAAAGTCTATTATTCAACAAGGAGCCCTTCAAACTGCCTGAGCCATGACCCCAGAGCTTCAAGTAAACTAGTGAGAATGACACCCAAAGAAAATTTAGTTTCGATATGTTATCAACCGAATTATATTTTGCACAAAGTTCAGGAAAAAATTTCACCCTCTGCTTCACCTGAGTCTTAAGCAATGGACACCGACACCAAAGAGTTCAAAAGCAATCAACTTATGTTATGATCAGTGGGGAATTATCTACAATAATTAATGGGCAATGGGAAAGGTGAAGTTGTAAATTTAAACTGATAAATGTATTCATTGCTGCACTCATCACTCACTGGGTGTTCTTTCCTGCAGATTTATTTTGGAGGGCTTAGGCACTGCCAGGCTTGTTTCCTTTTCTGGTTCTCAAGGTAGAAGGGCTTTTGGCAGTGGGTTTGGCTCAAAGGGGATTTGAACCATGATCTAGATAAAAGCACATTTTGGCCTGAAGAGGATGCCAGCTCCTATCCACTTAAGAGGGAAATTTCCATGGGTAGATTCAATTAACTTTGCAAGTCTTAATTTCCTTGTTTTACAGGTGAGGAAATAAGGGCTCAGAATTTTTAACAACTTCCTAATAAATGGCAGACCTAAGATTCCAACCAGCCTCTGTGTAACCGCAAAGGCCACTCCTAGCAACTGTCATGCTATTATTAGTAGTGGTAGTAGTGAGGAAAAATAGTAATTATTTTAGTACAGTTTATATGCTACAGGCAAAATATGCAATTTAAATGTTTTGTCAACCATTCACTGTCTAGGAATGCTCAGCTACTATAGTAATTATCATGTAAAAATTAAGTACAAGGCTGCATGTACTGCTCTCCTCGAAAGGCCACAGATTTTTACATTTCATTTTTGTATGAAACATTATGTGTTAGTTTGACCTCTAAATAAAAGTGAGAAGATGCATAATTTGGATAAAATAAAAACTTATACTTTAGTACAGCATGTTCACACAAATACAGGTTTTCAGCATGTTGCTTTACTCACTCCTAAAATCATATCTTCAGCAATACTGATTGTGCTTTCAAGTCACTTTGCTCCCATATAAGTTTTATAATCTACATAAGAATACATTTTACAGAAGTTACCCTCCATCCAAAAAACTAGAATTATATCACACAGTTAGTTAACTTCTTATTAATACTTTCAAATTCATTTATATGTATTACATAGATGTCATCAGGAGTAATTTAAAATCTCACATTTTCAGTCCACCTTTGAAATAAGTTGAACACAAGAGATTTAAGAATTTTAAAGTTTTATAGGCAAAAGTGCATTGCATAGTTAGACAAGGCATTATTTCCAGCATTTTGACTAAATATCACTTTTATAATTATTATTATAATTATTACCACCTTTAATACTGTTGACTCAATATTATTCTTTAAATAAGCTGTTTTTACTATATAATTATATATGATAAAGGAAACTTTTTACCATTATCATAAATGGAAAATCAATATAATTTGCCATGAATAGAGGATGACCTTGCAAATGAGTCATTTTTACAGAAATAAAAATTGTCTTGTACCACTTAAAATTATCTGACACACCAGTTTGAGAAACACTGGTTTAAAGAATTACACTCCTTGTGTCCCTTGGGCTTTCCAAAACATATTTTCTAGCCTTCCTTTTCCATCACTGTAGAGAAATGTTGAGTCCAAATTTTTTTTAGCTATTACATTTAAAATTATTGTATTAGTAAATTATTTCCACGCCTAATGTATACTTGAAGTATCTGAAATTGAAGTGTCTTTTGAAAAGTAATTTAATTTTTATCATTTTTCTTACTATCTTACCTGTAAAAGGCAAACAATTTATAAGCCCACGATTAAAAACCAAATTACTTTCGAGAGAGATAATAGCAGTTACCTTCCGCATGGCCCCTCAACAATCTTAAAACTGAGCCATTGAAAAAGAAACTTTCCAACTGAAGTGGCAGCATCTATTGGTGCCGTCTGGTACTGCAACCAACAGAGTTCTACAAGGCAGTGAGGAGAGGAAGATAGATCACTGGCAAGAAGCTCAAACAGCCTGAAATGACATGGAGGAAAATTTTGGTGTCTGAAATCTGCTGGAAAAGTCTGGAAATGATTCAGAAACACTAGAAGGTTAGATATGACATAAATCAGAAAATCTGAATATCCTTGAATGTATAACTTGATCTGGAAAAGGGCATTTGTTGTGGGGGGAGAAAGATAAAGATGACTTTATAGTGAAAACTGGTGGAAATAAAAGATTCACTTATTAGCAAGTGCTTTAACCAACCTCTCCTGCAGTTATCATCTATTATTTATTTTTAAAGTGTGCATGGCACTGTTCTGGCATTGGTTTGTGTGTAAGTCAAATTTAAAAAACAAAGCCCTCTAAGAGCTCATAATCCAAAACTTTATTTGACTTTTATTTTAAAGTAACCTTAAGGGAAAACCATTCCATCACTTTAGTAAGGACAAACGTTAGGCTAGAAAATGGAGTAAGACACTTACTGAACACAAGTTCACGTGCCAGACACCGAACTGAAACATCAGAGTTTGGAGTAGAGAAAGGTTTATTCCAGGGCCAAACAAGGAAAAGGGTCAAGGTTTGGAATTCAGGAAAGGTTTTAGGAGACTGAATGAAGCCTAATTCCCACAAACAAGAAACAGGGGACACAGAAAGGATTTGTACCCCAGAGGGCCCTACAGGGTCCTGCTTGCTTTCAATACTACATTCACCAAAAAAGAAGACAGAAGACTGGATGCTTGTAGAAATAATCCCAGAATAGATTTCTTAAATTACTCACTTTTGGTTCATTTAAAGTCTAGCTGGAAGGATACACAATTCTTAAAAATTAAAGTCATTTGGTCATTGCCTCGTACTTTCTAAGCCAAAGCCTTTGAGCTTTGGGAGAGTAAACTTTCCCCTGGTGGCTCAGTGGTAAAGAATCTGCCTGCCAGTGCAGGAGACACAGGTTTGATCCCTGGTCAGGAAGATTCCCCTGGAGAAGGAAATGGCAACCCACTCCAGTATTCTTGCCTTGAAAATCCCATGAACAGAGGAGCCTGGTGGGCTACATTCCATGGGGTCTCAAAAGAGTTGACTTAGCGACTAAACAACAACAATCATGAACTAGATTTAACACTGTTTTCTCTACTACTTTGCCAATAACAGAACAAATAAAGATAAAACATGATTGCCCAGAAGTCTAAAGTTCTGTGCTCCTGGTTTTCTAAAATCTACAAATAAACACATTTTCTGAGTAATTTTGTGTAAACAGATGAAGCTTACAAAGGTTTTCTACTGGTTTGTGAAAGTGAGGAAATCGGATCTGCAGGGGACCTGTTGGGTCATTCTCTTGTGCTGGGCTCTCTGCTAAACTTCCTCATTCTTGGCTGAGTCTCTAAAGAAAGGGAAACGCATACTCTCTGGGAGACAGCTTCATTATATTTACTTTTCAATTCTCTCTTGAAATTTTTTCTCAAGTCAAATCCTTTTAGTACCATATTATGCAATCCTACTCTATCTTTCATGTTTACACCCAACCTTCAGATGTTTATAAACAGATATCATGCCCACTTTTAGTCATCTGTTAGCCACGTTAAACAAATGTAAGGCCTTTTAATCTGGTTTCAGTTCAGTCTCTCCAAGCCCTTAATCATTCTTATTGCTTGTCTCTGAACTACTTCCAGTTTCCTAGACGTTCATTTTCATTAGACGAATCCCACACTGAATGAGTTATTACAGGTGTGGTCTCATTAACATAGCAGAATGAATCCTACATTTATTTTTTCTCCTGTGGCATTATGTTCTGACTTCCCGGCAAATTCTCACCAGCTTTGCTACTTTCATATTCTAACAAACTTAGTGTAATGTTTTTTTCCTCAATTTCACCTCACACGGTGTTTCTTTTAGCAAACTATAACAAGCCTGATTGCTTCTCCAGTACTAAGATCACTTCGTTGTGATTTTAATTTCATTGGTTTATCAATACCTACACCTCAAAATAGGAAATGTCCAGTCAATCTCTTTTTGCATACAACTCTTCATTATATAGCCTTATGATATATATCTGTCTGTGAAAAATGTTCACTGATTATAATCTGAAAGTCCCCACATGCACAGTTCAATGATTGGTGAAGGAGGAAGTTTACTTTACAGATGGCAAATACATTGATTTGACAATGTTAAAGCAATGCATTTGGCATAGTCAATTCCAGTATCCATTTATTTTATAAAATCACAGTTAGGAAGATCGCTAAATTGCAGAAATCCATTTAAAATGAATATTTTTGAGTGACACTATTATAATACCACTGAAAACTATACTGAAAGCTTTATCATGTCCATTCCTTCCACTGTATTTTATAGCACATTTAGAAACTATTTATACAATGTTTTTTAATTTTTGGTGTATATTCTCAACACGAACTCCAACACCGATTACAATGACTGTTCTGTTCATCTTATTTATTCTTTCACCAATCCTCTCAAAAATATTGGTCAGGACTAAGTGCACCTACTTGCTGTTTTTCAGTTGCTAAGTTGTGTTCAACTCTTTGTGATCCCATGAATAGCAGCATGCCAGGCTTCTCTGTCCTTCACTATCTCCTGGAGTTTGCTCAAACTCATGGTAAATCCTAGAAATTTGATTTTCACCCCCACCCCTTTACTAATCTCCTTTTCCAAAGGCTGGAAAGTTTCACTCCTAGGTGGCACTAGTGATAAAGAACCCGCCTGCCAATGGAGGAGTCACAAGAGGTATGAGATCAATCCTTGGGTTGGGAAGATCCCCTGGAGGAGGAAATGGCAACCCATTGCAGTATTCTTGCCTGGGGAATCCCACGGACAGAGGAGCCTAGCAGGCTACAGTCCATAGGGTTTCAGGGTCAGATAGGACTGAAGCAACTTAGCACGCACGGGACCTCACTATAGGTCACGTTGACATCTCAAGCCGGACACACTTCAAGGTGAACGCATCAGCTCAGCGACTCCCCTCAGCTTCTCCTACCAGCTCCTCTTCTTGAATGAATTTTGTTACTACCTTCGTTAATGCTTCTTCACCTCTCTTTCTTACATTTCGTAAACACTTAATCAAGAGGACAAGGTTATTTTGCATCGGCAATGTCTCCCCATCTATCCTTTCATCTGTTTATCATAGCTGCCTCCCCAAGCTGGGTTCCACATCTGCCTCTTCTGTCATCATCAGCATTCCCCCTTCTCTAAGCTCTTTCCTGCTCATCAACAGAAGAATCTTGCATCTTCCTTTCTTTTCCATGAACAGTACCTTATATCTAGAATTTGATAAACAGTTGCTAAAAATTTTGAGTTAGATCCTTAAATGAGGAATGAACACATACTCCAGTTGATAACCTGACTTCATTATAGTAGAGGACATTCAATGTGATGAGGACTTTCCTCCTGTATGTTTAATTTGTGTATTTCAATCTAACTCTTGTAGGATTCCCTTTGGGAAATTTGATATACTCCCTAAGCCCAAACCAATTCCCTCTTTTGTGTTCTGCATTTTACTATTCCAAATTAGCAGGGATAAAGTGTTCTTTGTGTATCCTATGGTTCAGGACCTGTGATGAACCATCCCAGCCTCATGATAGAATTTCCAAAGCAGCCTATGGGTTTAAAAAAACAGAGTTCTTGGCATATGGCTCAGGAGGTGAGCCTGAGGACAACCCACTGAGACAGGAAGCTTTATGTCTACAGATGAGAGAAGGCTGGGCTAGAAAAAGGCAGGAGGGGAAGGATTCAGAATAATTGCCTTTCTCAGTGCCTGTGTAGTGCTGGGGAAATAATAAGGGTTCATTACTATTGCACTGAACTAAATGAACTGATTCGGTCACAGTGCCCCTGCTGACTTGATTTTAACTTCAAGGGAGCCAGAGCTACCCCATCTGAAGTGAAAGGATGAGCCCACAAGCTTTTATTTGAAGATGAAATGAAGGAGTTCACCTTAGGGAGGCCTTTATTCTGGGGCTTCTCTTTTCTGCCTCATCTGAACTTTTGAGTTCTGAAAACCCTGTAGCCTTCTTTTTGTGTGTGCATGTTTAGTCACTTCAGTCACGTCTGACTTCTTGTGAGCCTATGGACTGTAGCCCGATAGGCTCCTCTGTCCAAGGGATTCTCCAGGCAAGAAGACTGCAGTGGGTTGCCATGCCCTCCTCCAGGGGATCTTCCTGACTCAGGGATCGAACCCAGATCACTTTACATCTCCTGCATTGATAGCTGGATTCTTTAGAACTAGCAGCAACTGGAAAGTCCTTTCCCTTCAAATAAAAGGCAGTCCAACTTACAGGAACTGACCTTTTGTTTGCATAGGAGCCACTGAAGAAGGTATTTTAATTTTGAATAAAAAAATAGCCCCCAAACACTTAATTTTTTCCCAAATTGGCCTTATCGTTAAAATACTCATAACTACCAGAACTAAGGCCACTCAGGACATCAATCCAGAGAAATTCAAGGGACCAGTGGCATTGCTTAATGTTCATCTTGGGTTTCAGGATATCAAATTTCTAAAATGCTCTTCTTTCACTGTCAAATCCTTTCCTCAGTTTTCCTGTTTGAGAACCTGTTGTTTGGTGACTGGCCCCACTGACAAGCTTTTCATTGGAACTTTTTTCTCCCTTGGTTTTTTGTTGGCTACTCTGAACTCAGTCACCTCCACCTCTCTGATCACTCTATGTTTATCCTTTCCTTAAATCCCCTCTGGCCACTTAAATGTGGATGGTCTCAGCCTCTGTTCTTAGCCTTCACAGATGCTCAGTCAATCTAAGGAGAGACAGAGATGCACCAGGCAGAGTCTCTGTCCTCCAGGAAGTTTCAGTCTAGATGAGAAAATAGGACATGCTAGGAAAGATTGAGGGCAAGAGGAGAAAAGGGTGACAGAGGATGAGATGGTTGGATAGAATCACTGACTCAATTGACAAGAGTTTGAGCAAACTCTGGGAGACAGTGAAGGACAGGAAAGCCTGGTGTGCTGTAGTCCATGGGGTTTCGAAGAGTCAGACACAACCTTAGTAACTAAACAACAACTCCTATTCAGCCAATCCCTTGCTCAGTCCCCATTAGTTTCCACTTTTGAGATGAGCTTGACTTTCTCTCCTCCTTTGTAGTTTTTGTTAATGCTCAGTTAGTCTGGGCCTCATTTACTCTATGCAGACTATTTATATCACCATATAATTGATTTTCCCAATTGCTTTTAATCACCTAAGTGACCTTTGCCCTATTTTTTGTAATGTAGTCATTCAAAATAGTAAGAGCATTTTTAAAAGCTACTTATTTATAGGCAGTTTATGTGGATAAAATATGATTAGGAAAAAACTAAAATCACATGAGAAAGAAAAAAGGCAGGATAGGGTTTAAATGGTGTAGGGCTGAGGCTAGTACAAAAAGGCAAACTACAGTAGGTGACATCATTGAAAAAGAAAAGGGTTAGTTGCTTAGCCTTGTAGGACTCTTTCGGAGCACCTGCACTGTCATTCGCCAGGCTCCTCTGTCCAATGGATTCTCCAGGCAAGAATACTGGAGTGGGTTCCATTTCCTTCTGCAGGAGATCTTCCCAATCCAGGAATCAAACCTGGGTCTCCCGTATCACAGGCAGACTCTTTATCATCTGAGTCACTGGGAGAGCCCCCAGCTTACACCCTTGCCAACAGGTAAATCCCAAATGTGGTTCTAAACTTTTTAGCAGTGAGTCAAAAAGAGAAACTTGATTAGTTATACAACTCTCAGTGCCGTGAAAATATAAATAGCCCATAATTCTGATGACACTAAGGCTTGTCTTCATGGTAAAGACTGTGTTATGTCACATACTAATTCTCAACAACAGCCTACTAAGTAGATGTAATGACTCCTTCCACTGGCCTATTCTCAGTGTTAAGGCTACTTGTGTCTTAAAAAAATATATATTGTAGCTGGAGGAGACTCTTGAGAATCCCCTGGACAGCAAGAAGACCAAATCCATCAATCCTAAAGGAAATCAACCTTGAATATTCATTGGAAGGACTGATGCTGAAGCTGAAGCTCCAATATTTTGGCTACCTGATGTGAAGAGCCTGCTCGTTGGAAAATACCCTGATGGTAGGAAAGACTGAGGGCAGGAGGAGAAGGGAGCAATGGAGGATGAGATGGTGGGATGGCACCACTAGCTCAAAGGACATGAGTTTGAACAAACTCCAGGAGAAAGTGAAGGACAGGGAAGCCTGGCGTGCTGCAGTCCATGGGGCTGCAAAGAATCAAACACGACTGAGTGACTGAATGACAACAAAATCGAAGTGTATTCAGGGTTAGAGTTTTAGGAATCTTGCATTTTTAAAGAATATCATTCATTCCTAAGTAATTCCTTCCACTGTTTCCTTAACTTGCTTACTCAACCCTTGTCAGCAACCCACCAAAGAACTTTAGATAAAAATTTATTTTCTTTCTTCAATAACAGAAAGATAATCAAGATAATCATTGTCAAAGAATAACTGATTTTATAAGGTGTAAATAAGTTTGATTGTAACCTGCCTCAAATTTCTCATTGATAGCTGCAGAACAATAATTGCAGAGAATTTCAGTGATTTGCTCATTAATGGTTGGGGAAAAGAAAGTAGAATACAGGTTTCTCAACTCTTCTCATGCTGGTTGAAGTGCATATTGTAACCAAGGATGACAGATTTTAATAGGAACTTTAAATATAATTTTCTAAAAAAAAATTTAGCTAATTAAGAAGTAACAGAAACGTCAAGACTCATCCTTATTATCCCCTCCTTTATTTCTTACTGTTTTTTTAAATTTATTCTTTGCAGCGCCTTATTGCTTCTGTTGCTATTTAGTTGCTAGGTCAAGTCCAACACTTTTGTGACCCCATGACAGTAGACAACGGGGCTCCTCTGTCCATGAAACTTCTCAGGCAAGAATATTGGAGCGGCTTGCCATGTTTTTCTCCAGGGGAGCTTCCTGACCCATAGGTGGAACCTGTGTCTCCTACATTGCAGGTGGATTCTTTACCATTGAGCCACCAGAGAAGCCCACAGCACTTTATATTTGCTGACTAAAATTGGAAACCGATAGAACAATTCTTTAGTATAGGTTTCCTGTTGTATAGAATTCAGAATATTATTACAAAGGGAGAATGAATGAGATCCATTTACCATGGTTATCAGATTTCAGGAATCAAGAGCACATGAATTTACTAACTTTACTCTTCACTAACACTCCCTATAGAAACTGGATGTCAATTCAAAGTTATAAATGGCAATACGAATAAACCATGAATGTCATGTGTATGTACATAACGTTGCTTTTTAAGTTTTATATTAATTACTTTTAAAGAAAGCAAGTCTTGCATTTACAGCTTTATTCTTAGCATCAAAATTCAAAGATATTTATGTTTGATAAGGTGAGTATTCTATCCATACTAATATTATGTTACTTTCCTCAAAACAATGCTAATATAAAACACTGTCTTCACAGTGTTTTAAACAACACAACACTGTGATGTTTAACTTAAAAAGACTGTCAAACTAAAAATGAAATATAACATTTAAAAAGGATAGCCAACAAGGACTTACTATATAGAATATGGAATTCTGCTCAATGTTATGTGGCAGCCTGGATGGGAGGGGAGTTTGGGGGAGAATGTCTATGTATATGTATGCCTGAGTCCTTTCACTGTTACCTGAAACTATTACATTGTTAATCAGCTATACCCCAATACAAAATAAAAAGTTAAAAAAATAAGATAAAAATGAACAATAATGCAGGTACAACACACCAGGACTGCCATGTAGGCTGAGGACACACCAAGCATGGATTTAGGTACCCATTGTCAACTGAAAGTATTTCATTCATGTTTTTAAATTCAGAGCATTTAAAAATATGTTTATTGGATATTTTGTCATAAAACTTCATAAAACAATTACTCTTATGCTATCATTTAAATTCTTGTTGAGAAAAACCTCAAACTTTAAGTTAATTTGGGGAGTCAACATATTTTGTGTCAATTCTCAGATGAATATGGAAAATTAAAACTTTTCTATTTCAAAATAGCAAACATCACAGCTCATCAAGGCTCACACTCATTTCACAAATTAAACCCACAACAGCATTGTTTACGCATTTAGTTCAGTGTGCAAACAATGCCTCATTGAGGGTTGTATTTCAAAACAAACAACAACTTGCTTTACTTCCCTTTTCATTTCTTTGTAACTTTGAAGTGTGTGCTTATATGAAACAGCTTCTCCTGGCCATCAGTGGTCTGTATACTGTGAGTAACTAGCTAGATTAACTCCTAGCTTCACGTTACTGCTTGTTATAGAGTCTACAAATTGTGTCTTTGGTGCCAGTCTTGATCATACGTAAATTACAATGTTTTGTCTCTTCATTTTTTCAATATGTACTTCCTTTAGATCCCACAAATCATTAAAAAACAAATCTGTTATTTTTATGCCATTAGAGTTTCTGTTAAAGTAGTGATGAATAATTTTTTCATTTTAAAACTAATAAAGGGTTATTCATCTCAGTACTTATGGAATTTTGTACTTTCAAAGACTGTATACCAGTTAGAAAATGAATGTCTATAGTTTTGTTCTTGCTTTAAAAATTTATATGTAACCTGATATTTGAGATTGTCTAGCAAACAAAAATTCATCCCAACATTCTAACTTTTATTAATAACCCAGTATTGCATGAGTTAATCTACACTTAAAAAAAACTTTTCTTACAAAGACTCTTTCCTTATTTTAAAATTTCTAAATGATTCTTCATAACTTCATGACTTGATGGACTTCTACTAACAGACTTCTAGAATTTTCTTGTGAGGAAACTGAAGCATTCCAATTATCTTATAAAATGAAGAAATGAATACATACAAAACTCAACTGCATTTTGCCTTTTGTTTGGACCAAATCCTATAGTAGCACCTTTTTTATAGAAGAAATCACCAAAACCATAATCTCATTCCATGTTTAGATGAATTGTAATTCTAAGCAAAGGTAGAATCACCATTTGTCTTATATTTTGAGTTAATTTCTAAAGAATGTAAAAAATGTAACAAAGTACTTTGTGATAGTCTCTCCAGAAGTTGGAACAGTTTCTTCAGGAAAAAACCTAATTATAATAGTTTTTCCCTCAGGCACTGCAACCTATAATTTAGCAGTCATCATCTCAAGGTATTGTTTGTGGTACTTTTTGCTAAAGTCAATTGCATTGCAATCCACATCCTGAAATTCGCCTTTCAAAGTTGCTCATGCAACCATCTTTAAAACAAAAATGTTTACTTGACATTTTACAAACTGGAATGGCTTAGTATCATCTCAAAGATTAGCTAGTTAACTGAACATTTCTTCTAGATCATCTTCAAAAACACTGTGTATTCTCTATTTAATGTCCTGTGCTATGCTTAGTCACTCAGTCATGTCCAAGTCTTTTTGTAACCCCATGGACTGTATGTAGCCTGCCAGGCTCCTCTGTCCACGAAGATTCTCCAGGTGAGAATACTGGAGTGGGTTGCCACGCCCCCAGCCAGGGGAATCTTCCCAACCCAGGAATTGAATCTGCATTGCAGGCGATTCTCCACTGTCTGAGCCACCAGTGAAGCATTTAGTGTTTTGGTTAATACTATATCAACCAAAAGTTCCTTTTCATACTGTATTTTGTTTTAAAGCTTAAGTCAGCTATTGCTATATCAAAACAATACCTATCATTTAAGATATATTTTTGCCACCATCTTACACCATAAACACAAATTAACTGAAAATGGTATAACCTTGAATGTAAGATCTGAAACCATAAAACTCCTAGACAATAACATAGATCTTAGCTTCACTGACACTGGTCTTAACTGTTTTTGTGGCTCTGATGCCAAAGGCAAGGAAGATAAAAGCAAAAATAAGCAAATATGACTACATCAAACTGAAAAGCTTCTTTACAGTGAAGGAAACCATCATCATTTAAACTTTGCCTTTCAAAGTGAAAAGGCAACCTACTGAGTGGGAGAAGATGTTTGTAAATCACAGTTCCCTGATCACAGATAGAACCAGTGCCCCCTTCAGTGGGAGCTCTGAGTCTTAACCACTTCACTGCCAGAGAAGCCCTGGCATTTCATTCTTATGGGTTAATATCAAGGGAAAGAGGAGAAAAGGATTTGAAGAAAAGGCTGCAGAATGTAGGGTTAGTGAAAGGAGTTACATGTTGATTCTAGCTGCAGTCGTAAAGATGTCACGTCCCATACTCAGCAAGAATCCTTTGAGTCATCCACAATCCATGATCTTAAGCACTATCTCATGACCTGGCACATAGTAGATATCCAACAAATATTTGTTACATAAATAAGCTGATTCAATTTAAAATATATAGCTTGATCCTTAAGACATTTCCTTATATTTCCCTAAAACCACCTTCCCTGAGTTTGGAAGCAGTCATAGCGGCAAGAATTTTGAGACATCTATATCACAAAAACAAGAAAATGTTTGATTTACCTCATTTTGAATTATAGAACCAATAAAAGCTAGTCAAAGCTTTAAGGATACTTTCAGTTTTTCATTAAAACATCCTATTTTGAATGTGCTGATTTGGCAAAGAATGACCTTTTGGCTCTGAAAATCATTTTTCCTGTAATGTTAAATGAGTGTCAAGAAATTAATCCTCCCAGCACACTTATAGAAGCAATAATAGTATGAGTTGGTTAAGAGCTGCTTTGATAGGGTACTGTAAAGCCCTTTAGTCTTTAAAGAGCCCTGGCATTAGGTAACTTTAATTGTTGGTTTCAGATGTCAGTCTCCATCAGGAACACAGCTGGAGACTGATAAGTGTCGCTTGGGAATAAGCATTTTGCGTTACTTTGAAGTCAGTTGGACTGAACATGAAAATTTTATAGTTAGTGGCAGATTTCTTTTTAAGATATTTAAGTAAAGTATCCCTTAAACCAATTACATTAAAAACTATCCAGAATAAGAAACCTCAAAGGGAAATTCTCTTCAGTGGCAAAGTGTTAATCAAATAAACCAAAAAACAGTTTTCCCAAACCCATAATTTCCAAGCTTCAGGGTGTCCTCATTTGGACGCAGCCCTTTTTAACTCTTTCCATTTCATTTCTAAGCATCTTTCGTACTAAGTAGCTATTTTTAAAATGTTCAGAAAAGATAACACGCAGGTGACAAGGGCAAATGGTATGATGGTTAGGTATGGCAGAGAGCACAGCCAGGACTGATACTTCTTGTTTTCTTTGGAAAACACGGGCTTCCCTGTCCTGGGAATTGTGTCCTTCATACAGAGAAGGGCTTCGAACTGACTCATTTCCTCTTGACTAGCACAAGAGGATAACATGGGTATTTTTTCTCAATGCTTCAAATGCTTCAATTTTGTTTTCTACTGGAAGAATTGTACATACATCTGGTCCCATCACTTCATGGAAAATAGATGGGGAAACTGGAAACAGTGAGAGATTTTATTCTTTTGGGCTCCAAAACCACTGCAGATGGTGATTGCAGCCATGAAATTGAAGGACTCTTATTCCTTGGAAGGAAAGTTATGACCAACCTAGACAGCATATTAAAAAGTAGAGACATTACTTTGCCAACAAAGGTTCATTTAGTCAAGGCTGTGGTTTTTCCAGTAGTCATGTATAGATGTGAGAGTTAGATGGTGAAGAAAGCTGAGCGCTGAAGAATTGATGCCTTTAAACTGTGGTGTTGGAGAAGGCTCTTGAGAGTCCCTTGGACTGCAAGGAGATCCAACCAGTCCATCCTAAAGGAGACCAGTCCTGGGTGTTCATTGGAGGGTCTGATGTTGAAGCTGAAACTCCAATACTTTGGCCACCTCATGCAAAGAGTTGACTCATTGGAAAAGACCCTGATGCTGGGAAAGATTGCGGGCAGAAGGAGAAGGGGATGACAGAGGATGAGATGGTTGTATGGCATCACTGACTCAATGGACATGAGTTTGGGTGGGCTCTGGGAGTTGGTGATGGACAGAGAGGCCTGGCATGCAGCAGCTTATGGGGTCACAAAGAGTCGGACACAACTGAATGACTAAACTGAACTGAACTGGAAGAATTGTACATCCATCAGTTTTTAATTGATTCATGATTTATATACTTTTCATGAAATAAAATGAAAGTAACCTGATATTAAAGTCCATGGATTCCAAATTAGCAGATGGGAATCGACAAGTACTAAACCAAGTGTTCTGACATGAGGCAATCAGTTGTTATTTTACAATTAAAAAAAAAAGTAGAGAAAAGAAAACAAAGGAATAAATAATATGTAATATATAAATTGGTTGACTTTAGTATTTTATCCAAAGTTATTCCTAACACATTCTCCAGTTTTCCAGCTCTTGTTTGACTCTGACTTCAGCATCAATCAATGAGTATTGACACCAAACTTCATTCATGCTTATTCCTTCGGTTTTGTCACTCTTGACATTCCCTGTCATACCGTTAGACAGCTGCTTCTATTCTTCACTTGAATCACCAGAGAAACTTCTGTTCTAGATACTTTATGCACTGTGTTTATTGGTTTACATAAAGAACAGAGTGATTCTGGGGGTGATGACTCTGTTATAGGAATATCTGCCACCAAAGAACATTTGCATTTTTCTCATCGTCCATTTGTTGAACAGCAGCAAACAAATGCATTTGAATTTTCTCTTTTTTTTAGAATTATAGACACAATGATTAAATACATAAATGAAAATTCTGTAAGAGTAGAAGGTATCATCAACATTATACAGTCATGGAGTCAGAGGAGTAAAATGTATTTTAAGGAATATAAGTATCAGTGAGACAGGTAGGTCTTTCTAACAATTGGTGATAACACCTTACAAGGTCAGCATCACACTGTTTTATGGCCCTAAGTTCTCTCCTTTGACACACATACCAGAGACCATAGAGCGGGAAGCATTATACTAGGAACCCAGAGCCTTCATTCCAGGCCCATTTGTGCCAACGTTTGTTGTCATTTAACCTCTATGTTCAGTTTTCTAATCGATAGCAAAAGTGGATCCAGAGCTCAGTTATTTATTTTTACTTGACTCTATCACCTCCCTTTTCTTATAGTTGATTGCTTACCAGTCAATGAATAAGCATTTAATTGTTGCCTAATATGTACCTAGGTTGGATGAATCTCTTAGTGACTAAATAAATCTGTTTTCCAACTGAGGGCAAGTTTATAAATGGTAAGTAAACTAAACCAATAGCATACAGAGTGCTCTACTCAGATTTCTGCAAGTTTTCTGTGAAGAGTAACTGAGGGTCAGGGAGCAACTGCATGCATGGATCTGGCTGCTACTTTAGCATGAGTGGACTTGTGCTAATCCAGGATAATTACTTTTCAGGTCCAGTTTATTATGGGTGTGTGAATATGGCTATTATTCAGATGGTATCCCATAACAACTTACAAGTGATGGGAGAAGGGGAAGATGTGAAACATATGAGGAGACATGCTTCTCTAATAGCGCAGACAGTAAAGAATTGCCTGCAGTGCAGGAGACTTGAGATTGATTCCTGGGTCAGGAAGATCTCCTGGAGAAGGGAATGTCTACCCATGTCAGTATTCTTGCCTGGATAATTCCATGGACAGAGGAGCCTTGTGGGCCATAGTTCACAGGGTTGCAAAGTGTTGGACATGATTGAGCAACTAACACTCTTTTTACATGTAGTGAAAAAAAAAGTATTGTAAAAGTTCAATCAAACCCATACAAATATAAATACCCAAGCAGACTCTTTAATCAAGACTAGGATTGCCCATACGGCTGTATAGTCATTTAAACTTTGACTGATTTATCTGTTAAGAAAATTTGTTTTCTTCCAAAAGGTCTCATCCATAGCTCTGTAAAAGATTTCCTACATTCCACCAATAAGAATTAATTATTTTGTGTTAAACCAAAATTTTCCTGTTCCCATGAATATTTCTTTCACTTTGCATGTGTGCTAAGTCGCTTCAGTCATATCCAACTCTGTGTAACCCAATAGACTGTGGCTCACCAGGCTCTTCTGTCCATGGGATTTTCCCGGCAAGAATACTGGAATGGGTTGCCATGCCCTCCTCCTGGGGACCTTCCCAACCCAGGGATTGAACCCATGATCTTAAGTCTCCTGCATTGGCAGGTGGATTCTTTACCACTAGTGCCACCTGGAAGCCCCTTTCTTTGGCTTGGTGGTACCATTATGCTTTTAAGCTATCTTAGTGGGACTTTTCCTTTTTCCAATGTAATGGCAAACTGGGCCACACTTCAAGAATGTATCATGTAATGAAGATGTTTTGATATGGGCTAGGGAGACACAGTGTTTGAGTAGTCTAGGAAACAGAGGTCTGGGAGAAGTATTACAGAGGAGATAAAAGGGAACCAGAAAGGTTTAGGAGGGGAATCCCTGACCCTAGGGAAAGAAAGTGAACAAAAAGGGAAGATAAGAAAATAACAAAATAAATGCTTAGTCAACTTCCTGTTGTGGCTTATGTTTACATTTTGTGTATTTTTTTGTATTGAAGTATAGTTGACTTACAATATTATATTAGTTTTAGATGTACAACAGAGTGTTTTGATACATTTATACATTACACACCATACAAAATGATTATAGAAAATTGACTATAATTCTTGAGTTGTACATTATATACCCGTGACTTGCTTATTTTATAACTGGTAGTTTGGGTATTTTGATAAAATGTTGATTCTTATTTTTTTGTCTGAGTACTTAAAGAATTTTATTTACTTTTATACCACTTGAGAACTTGTGTAAGGTAAAGTTTTCCTGTTAATTCTGTTCACTTAAATATTAGGATAACCATGACTAAATGGATTGACTTCTCTAGCTATAACACAGAGGTAAAATGTCAGTTTTCATAATTTCAGATTTTAGAATGCTCATTGGGTAAAGGGCAGGTAGGAAAAGAAGAATAATTACCAAAATAGTAGCAAAGTTGAAAATACTGCAGATAAATAATATGTTATAGGGTCATAAAGAGTTGACCCTGAGCGACTGAACTCAACTGAATTGAAAGATGTATGTCATATTTTTTGGGTAGTAAGGTATATGGTACTATCAGCCAACTTTATTGTGTACTTACTTTATGTATTACACAGATTATCTCCTTTAATCCTGACAACTCTAAAAGGTAGATACCATTTTTAGCCCACTTTACAGATAAGAAAATGAAGACTTAGAGATCAAGTCACTTAGTCAAGCTTACTTTGCTAAGCCAGAAGCACAGCAGAGGTTCAAATTCAGGTTAATGAGATTCTGGAAATGAAATTGTCCAACAATTCTGGAAGCTAGTTCTCTATGGTCATTGGGTACTGGTTAGCTCGTAGGGAACCATTAAGGAAAAGAAAACAGATAAAAACTAAAACAAAAAGTAGTTATTTTGCTGTGGCCCTTATGAAATGATATAAGAATACATAGGTTTATCGACATAAAGTCTGAGGTTAAATTAAGGCAGGCTGAGCTGAAATTGTCACTAACCAGCATTCCTGTAGCACCCTTCCAAGCAGTCTGGTGGGTTATCTCTTGTATAAATTGAATTAAGAGGTCATTGCCAAATCTAGGCACTTATAGTAGACTTGTGAATAAGGAAGACGTTTCAGAAAAAAAATGAAAAAGCACAGCCAACAGAATTAGTAATTTGGGATTACGGTTATTTTCTGAGTCGCTGCTTGAATTCTTTTACAAGGAGCACTGATGTCATCCATTTTCTAAGAGTGTGGGTTCAAATAGGCTATATGACTAAAGATAGGAGTTGTGTTCCCATGTCACCTAGAAGAGCACTAGGGGACCAAGACAAATGGAAATGAGGCTCTGTCTAGACATCTTTCCCAGGCCTTCTAGACCTTGCTTACCTCCACACTCTTATGATCAGAGAACAGGTAGAATAATTCAAGTAAAGTACAAAATGGACAAAGCATATGCTTTTGGAAGTTATAATAGAGCAGACTCCTGGGGATATAGCATTTTGTAAAGGGCTTCTGGGCTGTTGGCAACGTTCTATCTCTTGACTGGGCTCTGGTTACATGTGTGATCACCTTCACTGACTTACACACTTATGACTAATGCATTTTTCTGAATTTATGTCATTCTTTCAATAAAATCATTTTTAAGAGGTGTGAGGGAAGGCTTTTTTTCATAATACATTAATCTGAGTATCAAAACCATGGGGTTGCATTTATTAAATCAGTTAGCAATCATTTTGAAAAGATGGCAGTAGAGTCTCGATGATGGAAGTCAGGTCAAGGGAGTTTTGATCTGGATGAGAAGAAGAACATCTGAAAGAATTCTGAGCACAGGGCAACTAGCATTAGGCCCAAATGGAGGGCTACTCTGGGTGATGTTGGATCTAGGAGGCTGCTTATGAATACCTTAAAGGGTCTGGATCAGGACAGGTGCAAGCAGGCAATGGAAGAGAGAAAAAGACACTGGGGTAGAAAACAGAAAACTGAAGAGTAGAATCTAAAAACAAACTTTTCTTACTTACCTCACAATTTTCTCAGGACTAAATCTACTTGAAAATAATATGGCTATTATTCCAAGTGACATAGAGTTTAATTAAACTTTCTCTAATAATTCAGAACAGTATATCTTTCTCTTTGTAAATCTTGGTGGTCTTATACAGTATTTCCTCCTTAGTTCTTTATTAGCAATTCACTAGGAGAGGTACTAAGAGTGAGTTGAAAGAAGTGGCATTAAGTCCACACAGGATAGTCATTCTGCAGAAATTCCTGATAGTGAAGGTTTACCAACAAGACTATGTGATTTTATACATGATTTTGCACCTCAAAGTAATCCTAATATTAAATGCAAGAGCATCAGTTAATAGTGTTATTCAGAAGATAGTTTTATTTAAGGAAAATAATTTTTTACATGTATTCATTCACTCATTTTACAAATATTTGACGAATTCCTGTTATCTGCCCCTATTTGGTACTTCTTTTTAAACTTAGAAGAATATGAACTATAGAAACAGACTGAAGAACGAATGCCTCAAAGAATTTGAAATTATGACTAAAATATAAATGATAAATTTTGAATAAAAGAGATGGCATGCATCCAAAATAGAATATGTTCTTCAGAAATCCTTCTGATGAGTTTAAAAAAATATGGCAGAGATTTGAGAAAGAAAGTAATATAAAATGTCCTTCACTTTAAATTCTATTGAATATGTTTCTAATGCCAGTTAATAATGTTTACTTTTCCCTGTATGTTTAACAGTGTTACCATGCAAGCATCCTGAGCATTTGAAAGGGAACTCTTACTGTGTTTATTTTTGTCTATGTGTTGAAGCACCCTCTTTCTATGGAGAGAAACTGCAGTAGAGTAATCACTTGTTTTCGCTCAGTTTTCAATCCAGGGGAATCCTTTCTTTCTTTCTTTCAATCAAGGAGAGCAAAGATGGCCTCAAACCAAGATCTACAGAGTCAGGTTAAAGGGATTTTCAACTTCTTTCCTCTCTGATCGATTTCCCTTAGCACTAATAACTTTGCTTTTGTCTTTCAATGAAAAGGCTACTTAATTTCCACAGAGTTTCAACCCGATGACTCCTCTGTCCTTCCTACAGCCAACTGTTTTTAAAAAGACACCTGGCTCCTCATATTTGAAATAGAAACATATATCCTTAAATCATTAGGCTGTTCTGAACTTGGGGAGTGATCAGTTGAAATTTGTTTGAGAATATCATATTTCTTGGAAAAGAACTGGCCCACTTCTCCTAGGCCCTGAGTTCTCAAAGGACTTTTCTGGGTCGACCTCCCACCATAAGAAACTTCATAAATATCTGCAGCTACAATTAACAGAGTCCCGTGACAGAATTCTAAATGAGATATAAAATTATGTTTTGAAAGTTGTGCACTTTTGTTTTGGTTCTGTTTTTCATTGGCCATCAATAGGCATTCTCCTTTTGAGCTTGTCATTATCTTCCTCCCTAGGTAAACCTCATTTTCTCCATCACAAATCACAGAAGGCTTACTGATAATGAGTAACTTCAGTGCTAACTGAATACTATAATTATCTTCAGTGACACTTCATTTGATGTCAAATAGATAATATTGTAGAATAATGCTGTTTAAATCTAGACTTATAAAAATATTTAATTTCAATCATGTCTATAGCCAGTGGTTTGAGAAGCACTTAACCTTCATGTTTTCTCTATCAATAAAATGAAACTAATTCTTCATTATGTCATTTGGGCTGTTTCAAATTTTTAGAGCAAATCGTAAAAATATTGAAAATTAGCATTTTCCATGAATTTTCAGTTTTCCTTAAATTTAATAGTAATGAAGTTGTGTTTTCTTAAAAAAAATTTTAGAGTATTGTTAAGGACCTTACAATCCTCCAAATTTACAGATAGAGAAAACATGTTTTAAGGAACTCTGCCACTTTCAGTGTCTCCAGAAACTCAGATAGATAATAATCTTTGTTCTCCTAAAGGAATTTTTTTCATACCTTCTAAAATGAGGAACAATTCAAGACTTCTAAAATGTCACAGATAGAACACAGGAACTTTAAAAACACCATTAGTTACACTGGGTCAAAGATAGTTAATTACAACTTCTTATAAAAGCACAAAGTAAAAACCAAGAAATATATTAAAGCTGTACTTACAAATTCAAATAGAATAGAATACAACAAAGTAATTTATCATTCAAGAATATTTTTAATAACCCAGGCTAGAATTCAGTCTACCAGGAAAAAAAATCTAAGCCTCAAGGAGAGAACTGTTAATATCTTTAAAGCCTCAATTAACTGATCTGAAAAGTGGGGTCAGGACAGTACCTATCTCATGAATTAAAGAAAATAATGGGTTTTTTCCTTTGTTTTTTCTTTGGCTGCGCTGCATGGCTGGTAAGATCTCGGTTGCCTGTCTAGGGATGTAATCCGGTCCCACAATAGCAGTGGCAACTCCAAGTCATAACCACTGGGCTATCAGGAAATTCCCAGATAATGGGAATTAACAAGTTAAAGTCTGTAAATTATTTAACACAGGGATTAGAATATAGTTGGAGAACACAGTTGGAGAAGGCAATGGCACCCCACTCCAGTACTCTTGCCTGGAAAATCCCGTGGACAGAGAAGCCTGGTAGGCTCAGTCCATGGGGTCGTGAAGAGTCAGACACGACTGAGTGGCTTCACTTTCACTTTTCACTTTCCTGCATTGGTGAAGGACATGGCAACCCACTCCAGTGTTCTTGCCTGGAGAATCCCATAGAGAGAGGAGCCTGGTGGGCTGCCATCTATGGGGTCGCACAGAGTCGGACACGGCTGAAGCGACTTAGCAGTAGCAGCAGAACATAGTTGATAGTACCTTTTAGCTATTTCTATATTTTCATTATTACCATTTTACATACCGAAGATTCTTACTTTTCACAGTAGTAGTGTTCCCAAACTGCCCTCAAAAACCAGATCATCAAATACTGAATCATTGCCCCCAGGAGAAACTGAGTGTTGGCTCTTGAAAGTCTTAGTCACAATAATTTTCATCTAGTGAACAATACACAATCTTGTTTTATGTGTGTTTCTGTTTAAAGATACTTTATCTAATATACATTATTGATTCATTAACATTGAACTTGGCCAATAGCACTGTAACTCATGCCTAAAATTTATCTAACATATATATCTTCTCCATAAAGCACATCACAGCCTTCTTGAACATAGGAACACTAGACAATACTTGAAGGTCATTCTAAAACGTAGTCACCAAGAAAAAGCACAAAAATGTGAAAAATGTCACATAAAAAGGGCAAGCCCTGTGGGTACTGGCTTTAGGGTTAAAAATGAATAGTAGCCAGTAGGTGAATTTGCAAATACAGAATCTGCAAATCAGGAGGATCAACTGTACTGAGATTTTGAAAAACTAAAATCAATAGAGTTTGCCTAGATAAATGTATTCAAGAGAGAAGCAGTAGGAAAAGAAGCTGGAGGTTTACACTCATTCTAGGAAAGGTAGGGCCTGGTAAGCCCTGTTAAGAAGTTAGTCCTTTTCCAATAATAATGAGGCACCATTGCTACAGAGTTCTAAATGGAAGATTGTCATAGTTAGATTTGTCTTTTATAAAGACCACTGTTCACCTTGATAGAAGTGACCCCTAAAACAATGCCTTATACATTGTGTATGTTCAATGTTTACTGAATAAATTCTGTATTCAATGAATGATTGAGTGCAGTGTAGAGATTAGTTTTGTTGGGGCCAGAGACAGGGCTGGAGGTAGGGAGATTTTAATATGCTACTGCTCTTCTGTATTGCCCTGGAGATTCTAGCCAGAGTAAGTAGGCAAAAAATGAAACAAAAGGCATTCAGATTGGAAAGAAAGAAGTAAAACCATCTCCCCTTGAAGATGACATGAAATTCCTAAAGATTATACTAAAAATGATTAGAACCAATAATTAATTTCACCAAGGTTTCAGGATACAAGATCAATACACAAAAATTTCAATTACATTTCTATACAGTAGGAATGAGCAAACTGAAAATGAAATTAAGAAAACAATCCTATTAACAATAGATAAACATGTAAGTATAAATTTAACAAAAAACAAACTTCTAACTCTGAAAACTAGAAAATGTTGTTGAAAGAAATTAACTTAAATGAGTAGAAAGACATTCAGATTCATAGATTGAAAGGTTTTAGGTGTTAAGATTACAATAATCCTCAAATTGATCTACAGATTCAGTATAATCTCTATGAAAATTTTAGCTGTTTTTGTTGTTGTTACAGACATTAACAAGCTAATATTAAATTTCATATGAAATGCAACTGACCCAAAACAATCTCAAAACAGAACAAAGTTGCAGGACTCACTATTCTTGATCTGAAAACTTACAGTGACACTACAGTAACTATGACAGCGGTGGCATTACCATAATTATAGATATTAAGATTAATAAAATAGAACTGAGAATCCAGAAATAGATCCTCTTTATGATAAGTTGATTTTCAACTTAGGTACCAAAACATTTCAACAGAGGAAAAATAGTCTTCAACAAGTGGTGCTGAGATAACTAAAAACCTCATACAAAAAAATGAAGTTGTACCTCTAACTCACAACATATATAAAAATTAGCTCAAAATTGATGAAAGATCCAAACAGAAGAGCTAAAACTATAAAACACTTAGAAGAAAACAAAAATGCAAATCTTCATGACTGCGAATTTGTCAACTGTTTCTTATATACTGGTACCAAAACCCTGAGCAACAGCAGTAGGACAACACACAGAATCGGAGATTGTAAACCATGTATCTAATAAGGAACTGGTATTGGGAATATGTAAATAACTATTACAACTCAGTCATTTTTTAAAAAGCCGATTAAAAATAGATAAAGAATATAATAGACCATTATCCAAAGTAGATCCATAAACAGCCATTAAGCACAGGAAAAGATGTGCTCAACATTATTAGCTATCCAAAAAATGCAATAAAAGCAGCAGTGAGATACCGCTTCATACCTACTAAAATGGCTGTGATCAAAAAGGCAGAAAATAACGAGCATTGGCCAGGAGGTGGAGAAATTGGAACCCTCATACTGTGGTGGGCATGTGAAATGGTTTAACTTCTTTGGAAAACAGTCTGATAGTTTCTTTAAAAGTTAAACATAGCATTACTATTTGACCAAGCAATGCGACATATGTAAGAGAAATGAAAACATATGTCTACACAAAACTTCTACATGAATGTTGATAGCCGCATTATTCACAATAGTAAAAAAGTGGAAATATCCCAAATGACCATCGACTGATGAATAGATAAATAATGTGATCTATCCACACAATGGAATATTAGCAATATAAAGTAATGAAGTACCCATAAATGCTGTGACACAGATGAACCTTGACAACATTATGCTAAATAGAAGCAGCCAGTCACAAGAACTGCATATTGTATGGTTCCCTTTATATAAAATGTCTTCAATAGGTAAATCTGTGGAGACAAAAATATATTATTGCTTTCCAGGGGCAATAACCACTAAAGTATATGAGGTTTCTTGTTTGGTGCCGAACCAAAAGCTGAATGCTTTGGAATAGTAGTAATGGCTGCATAACTTCATGAATATAGAACTAGAAACCACTGAATTTTACATATTAAAAGGATAGATTTTATGATGTGTTACATATCTAAAAATTTTTTTTAAAGAATTCTGTAAGTTTTCCCATTTTGTTCAAAATACAGAAATTGCTAAGAGAATTATTTTTAAACTGCTAATCACTACAAACATAGGTAAAATTTGTGACAAAGACTTTTGAAGTGTTGGCCAACATGTGGTGAAGAACTGCCATTTTTGAAAGAATGGAAAGACTCATCTCATGCATAAGAAGATGGAACCCTAATGGATCATAGTAACTTTGTGTACCTGAGGAGGCAGTTATCTGATTCCCAACATGCAGAAGGAGGTGAAATTTGGGAGATCTTAATATCGAGGGAGCTGTTCAGATGGACAGGCATAATTGTGCATGGGTCCTCTGTCTTTCTTGGCCATGGTCTAGACTTTGTACACAGAGGGTAAGACTTTATGAGGGCCAACAGAAAATAGCTCTTGTGAGGCAGAGCAGCATAGACAGTTTCAGAGTTTGCTCTGTTCTAGGAGGACGGAAAGGAGGGAGGATGAAGAGGAAAATGAGATGAAGAACAGAAGATACAACTGAATATATTACATAGCAGCAATACCCATAATCATGGCAAGCTTTGATTTTTCAAGTGATCAAACAAAACCAAAAATGTATTAAATAATCATTAAGAGTTACTGACCACATTGTGGTACAGCAGAAACTAACACAATTACAAGCAATTGTGCTCCATTTTAAAAATAAGTTATTGACAGAATCAATCCATAGAAAATTAAGATTAAAATGGTGGCTGTTAAATACCTATTAAATTCCATATCAAAAGACTCATTAGGTGTGAAGAGCATCGCTGTAGAATGAGACTAATAAGGAAGGTAAAATCTAAGCATTTCATGGAATTTGTTTAGTTTCACCGATTTTTTGTGGGATGATAGGTTGAGGAAAGGAGAGTTACAGGGAGAAGGAAAAGAAATTCTAAGGTAACTTATATCCAATAAATTATTCTTTAGAACAGATTTCTTCCAGAAATGTGTTTTTCAATGAGATTAATTTCATTACTCCATTCATGTAGATGGAATCCTTGGTTTAGAGTCAGGCTAGGGTAAGTTATACTAAAAACACTGCTCAATTTTAAAATAAGGGATTTATGTCCATGAAGGTGTGAATCACTCTTTACCAGTTAATAATATCTCACCCTCCTGTCCTTTCTATTTGAGTCAAGAATACATCTGTCAATTGCAAACATTTATTCACCTATTGGATGAACAAAAAAGCCAATTGAAAATGAGCTTAGGAAAAACACAAGCCTGGTCTTATCACATTAACAAGTGATTTTTAAAATTGTTTTAACCTTGTAGTACGTGGTTAGTCATCACCATGCGCACCATTAACTCAAACTAGATACTTGTTCTTTTGCCAAATAATGTCACTTTAAATGTGTGCAAATATCAATATCACAGTGAAATTTAGGACCTAAATTCTGACAAGGTGTGACCACATGCATGGTAATGAAATTTCATCTGTTCCCTTAAAATTTCTCCTCTAAAGATGCTTTATTTTAGGAGAAATGGAACCCATTTAAGTTTAAAATATCCATTCAATACAGCTATGAAAAAATAAACTCTACTAAAAAAAATCCTAGCTCTAAGTATATATGAGTTTGTTATTCACTGTAATTCACTGGCAATGTTTTCTAAGGGACTAAAACTTTTAATACATTATGTATGAGAAGCCAAAGTTTCTCTGTATTGTATATTAGGTTAAACCCTTTAAAACAAATACTAGACAGTGAAATTCATCACAATATGCCTCCATTTAACATTTTCTTTTAGCTAATGTTCATTTTTTAAAGAATTGGCTTTGGGCCCAAAGAGGATCATGTAACACTGAAAAAACTCCAGACCCCTGGAAAACATTATATAGAGACATTCCAGTGTATTTAATTTTTTAAACAATTATATTTGTCAAATTGTTAGCCATCTATTAGACTGTGCACTCTGTGAATATACCACCATTTTAAAGTGTTGATAATAGATCTTATTGGCCTTCCCATTAGCTAAGAGTTCCTGGTAAAATATTTTCCTACCACATAAGCCACTAGTCATCAGCCATGTCAAACACCATATTCAGTATGATATTGAAATTCTAAGTTGACTATACTCAATAAATAACCCAAAGATATGTAATGTTAACCATATACTATTTTAAGCATATTTAAATCAAGCTATATAACATACAAGAATTTAAGGCAAAACATTTATATTGCTCTCACATATGTAAATCTATTACCTACTATGTTTTACAAATGTATAATTTTTAACTCAGCCTTATTCAGAATGAATTTTAATTGCATTTATGTATTTAAAGACTAAGACTAGAAATCAACCTTAAATTTATCAAATAAATTAACTTGTGCTTTATTTTCTTTGATAGATAAAATATACATGATAGAAGTTTATCCATTTGATAATTTTAAGCACAGTTCAGTGACATTAGGTACATTCACACTGTTGTATAACCATCACCACTATCTATTTTCAAAATTATTTTTATCTTCCTAAACCAAAATTAGGTACCTATTAAACAATGGCTCCTCATTATTCACTCCTGCCTGTACCAGAAAGTACATTCTACTTTCTGTCTCAATAAATTTGACTAACTCTGACACCTCGTATAAATGCAATCATACAAAATTTGTCTTTTGTGGCTGGTTTATTTCACTGATCATGCTATCTTCAGGGTTCATCCTTACTAGAGCATGTGTTAGAAATTTCTTCCTTTTTAAGGTGGAATGATTTCCCACTGTATGCATATATTAACAGCATATTTGCATATTCATTCATCCATCAATGAACACTTGGGTTGCCTTTACCTTTTGGCTATTATAAAAATGCTGCTATGAATATGGATTTAAAAAGATCCATTTGAACTTCTGCTTTCAATTCTCTTGGGCATATACTTGGAAATGAGATTTCTGGGTTCTTTGCAATATATATATATTTATATTTTAGTTGCTCTGTCATGTCCAGCTCTATAAATATACGTATATTCAAAGTTTTTTTGATGTGGACCATTTTAAAAGTCTTTATTGAATTTATTACAATATTGCTTCTGCTTTATGTTTTGTTTTTTTGGCCCTGAGGCATATGGGATGTTAGCTCCCTGACCAAGGATCAAACCCACATCCACTGCATTGGCAGATGGAATCTCAACCACTGGACCTCCAGGAAAGTCCCCATAATGTATTTTTAATACATTCTTAAATCTACCCATGGGCTTATTTTATGTTTTAAAGGTGGTTGTTACTGTTTTGAAGGATGCAGTGGCTCCACATCCTCCCCTTAGAGTCTTCAGGGTCACCACATTTCCTTTCCACGTCTCCTTGCCCTGGAGGAGTTGAGAAATTTCTTAAGATAGTCAACTATTATTGATCTATTTATACATTCTGAATATGCATGTGGCTTAAGGAGATTTAAATCTCAGGTTTTGAAGAGTCAAACCTGGGAGAAATTGGAAAAAATTCTAAAATACATTGCTCACTCCCCAGCTTTGGTGTAGAGCTTCATCCTGATTCAGTGTAAGTCCCTTCTACTGCAGATCTCAGAAGACAAAATTTCAGTCTTCCTCATCAGTCTCTTCCTAAATGACATCTAACTTTGTTACTTTTCCTACTCTGCTCCTTCCCCAGCCCCTCTATTCCCTTCATTTCATCTTGAACTTCACTTCCCTTCCAAAATGTACACATTGATCTTTGGAAATTCAGCATCATGTCATCTCTTCTTGGAAATCCTTCTTGATGTGCCAGCATGATTCCAGTTTCCTTGTCTGAAACATTAAAGGAAATATTTCCTTCTTGCATTGGTTCATTATGAGGACTCAATGTAAAAATATACGCTTAATACAACTGAAGACCCATGGTGAGTTCTCAATAAACATTGGTTGCTGTTACCAATGAAAGCAAATTAATAGGAGATGAAAAACAATTGTTTTATATCTTTATGTTAAAGTTTTCTGCACATAAAAAAATATTATTTTACCATTTAGCCAAACCTTATTTTTGTTTTCTAATAAAATTTACTTTTTTACTTTTTAACTTACCCTAAGTTTCCTTCCCTAAATCTTTATAGAATTATCACCTACTTCAGCTGTATAGCCCTAAGGTTGGATATGATTTCCATGTTTGAAAATGAAAAATGGCAAATATAATTAATTGGAGGTGGGAAGAGGAGAGATGCTAATTTATATTAATTAACTCTTTTCCATCTTTATGATGCTTATTCTCTAGGAATCTGTTGATATTGTCCTTCTTAGCTTTTTTGAGGGTTTATAGACCTCCTTTGAAAATATGGAGATTTCCCCTGGTGGCTCAGAGGGTAAAGCGTCTGCCTACAATGCAGAAGACCGGAGTTCAATCCCTGGGTTGGGAAGATCCCCTGGAGAAGGAAATGGCAACCCACTCCAGTATTCTTGCCTGGAAAATCCCATGGACGGAGGAGCCTGGTAGGCTACAGTCCATAGGGTTGCAAAGAGTCAGACAGGACTGAGCAACTTCACTTTCACTTTGAAAATATAATGAAAATTATGGATTGTTTCTCACCTCCCAAAAAATGTGCATTCACAAGTTTACATTAAAGTTTGGGAAATGTATGGACTCCCTTGAATGTTCCAGAAGAGTTCAGAGATCCAAGATTAACATTAAGTGATGTATCAATATAATGTCAACATAGAAAATCTCAAATTGTTGATATTTTCTCCTGAAACACACTTCAGGTTTTTTTGTTCTCCTATTTCTTGTAGTCACTACTTAACTGTCTTCCAATGGTTAGACCGAGGCTGATTTAACCAAATGCTCTAGACACTGCAAGGCAACAGAAAGAACAGGCAGGGAATTATGGCAGTGTACAGGACACTTGTACAAGCAGTATTAGGAAACTCCTCTTTAGACTCAATGATAGCATTAAGAAAATGTTAACTTCCCCAGTGTATCTGAAAATTCCTAAAACAGAGGAAAAATAAGTTTCTGAATTTATGTAATAACTTAGAAAATTAACTTCAATCAGGTTTCCTTCTCAAAAGAAAAAGTTTAAACTGCAGAAAACCTTGAACTAAACTGGTAGATTTTAAAACTTTTATGAGATATTAAAATGGATTGGGTAACAAACTAATTAAAGTAGACTAAATTTAGTTTATCCAAGGACTTTACACCAGTGAATGAGATTCCTTTATAGCCTGTAATATTCATATACATATGTTTAGAGGTAATCTGTTTCATTTGAAAGCAAAAACTAATAGCATCAAGAAGAGAGAAAACATACTTTCCCCCATGATGAACTAGGCAATTTAATTTGAAAACCAATACATTGGCTACCAAAAAGTCCTAACAATTTTATCCTAAGGTACTTTAATTTTAACCTTGATCTGTATTAAGAGTGACTTTAACTTCGATTTGATCATAACTGACTATATTACATTATATTTGATTGGCTATGCCTTATTCTTTGATACTCAGGAAGTCCTTCAAAGAAGTGCTTGTAAATGGTCAGAGCATCCTTATTTTTCTACTTGTGTAGATTCAGTAGTTGTAAATTCTGCTGTGCTGTGTATCAGCAGCAGCCAGTCAGATGCACCAATACCCCTAAGGAATAGACTTTAGAGCTGTTAAAGGACTCAAGGTATCACTGGGTAGGATCTTGACAATATGAATGAGAATGTAAGGAGACTGATTCCAGTCAAGTTGTGGAATAATTGATGAACATAGGGGAAGGAAAAAAGAGACTAATTGAATTGCAAATGCTGAGAGATCATCTAATTTCACCTGCTTCTTCTATAAATGAAAACATGAAGTAACTGATTACTCTTAGATTAGGATTTGGGACATGGTTTACAGGGAAAATTAGTCATTTGAGACTCAAGAAACCTGAATTCCAGACTTAAATTTACCATTAATATTGGGCAAGATAGTTTTTCTGTGTCTTAGTTGCCACAAATGTTAAATGTGGGGATTGGGTTGGATTTCCATGATACTAATCTTTAATGAGGCTGTTTTAATTCCCAAGCTAATACTATTTCTTCTGAACATTGAATTCTAAATATGAGCATAGTAAATGGTGGTCTTTACTAACAAGTTAATCTCAGGAAGTCCTGGTTACAATTATAATTATTACTCAATTCATGCTAACTATTATGGGACAGATAACATGATGTGCCCTTTAAAATGTATTAGATAAATCATAATTTTTAAATTAAGCAAATTCATTTTTTTCATTTTTAACAATAGACACAACTATTTATTTTTAAAAATATATTGAGCACTTATTGAATATCACTCACATTTCTTGGTCCTAGAGATATAGCAGTAAGCAGTATAAAAGTGGACCCTCTCCTCAAGGATACACAATTGAGAATATTTGAATAAGAAAAGGTAATCTCAGAGGGTGATAATTTCTTACAAAGAAATAAAATAGTAATTTTTACAAAGAATTTGGGTGATGTTACTGTGGGGTGAGACAATGTTACTGTATATTGAAAGGTCATTTGTAAAAAGAGAAATTTTGTCTAAGGCACACATCATGAGAATAAATCACTTATGATAAGAAGCACGGAGATAGAAAGGTGCAAAAGTCATGCAGAAGGAATGAAACTGACTAGATACATCTGCTTTCTGTGGGGTGTGAGTGTAGGGTGAGTGGTATGTATTTGTGTTTTGAGTGTGTGTGTGTGTGTTTCGGCCATGAATATCCCTTAAGGGTGAAGTAAAACTTTTCTGTACTCCTCACTTCCCCTTGTGGAGATTGGTAAAGGACAGAAAAAGGGTAATAATTGAAGTAGATGTTCAGAAGAATGTTAGTGAATCTTTACATATGCCCTGGAAACTCAGAGCTGAGTTGGGGGGGTTGGTTAGAGAAAAGAGGAATTATCCCATATAGGAGAAGAGGGTCCTCAGTCCATGTGATGTATGACTTGGGGTCAACATACCTTTAAGTGGAGAAATCACCAATATGCAGAATTGTATGATTGTTACATGAACTGTCTTAGTCTCTACACGCTCTCAGTAAAGTCAGCTACACTGAACGATAACTTTTTATGAGCAGATTTGTGTGTATGTGTTTTTGAAGGAATGAAGGAAAAGGGCTGAGTTCCATGTTTCATGCAGAGCAGAAAGGGTGGAACTAATAATATAAGAGTGAGACTCAAAATCTGTGAATTCTGGAACTTGAGGCCAGGAAAGACCATGAAAATATATGTCCCCCAGGAATGCACAGAAATCTTTGGAAGACAATTGGGGTGGGTGGCTGCCATGTAAGTTATAATCATTTACTTGTGCATTCATGTTCACTGTCTCATCACTGTGAAAAAAACTGAAAGAGGGAGAAAAAGAGAGAGAGAGATTGACTACATTCTTAGAAACCATAAGCGTTCATGATGCCAAAGCACTCAATTAATGACAAAAAAGGTCTAGCTAGTGTTTAGTATAAGGCTGTCAAAATAATTGGCTGATTGGATAAGTTTTTCACTTCCCAATCACTAGCTATGGTAAAACAGAGACACAGTTCAAAAATAAACATTTAAGAGTAGAAGTACATTTACTTTATTCCAAATTCTGAGAAATGCAAAAGCATGGTTTTAGTTTTTATCAGCAAGAATCCATATGAATGACTTCTCCCATTTGCTCTGGGATTCTGGAGTTTTAAGTGGGCCAAAGTTTTGAAGTGTTGAAAGATATTATAAAGCACTTACAAGTATTCAGCTGGTCAGGCTGCTCAATTAACTGAACATTTATAAACCTCAAAATTTTGACAGAGCATGATTCATGTAGGAATGATCGTTAGACAACAGATGGCTTTATTGTAGGTATGCTTGAGAGAAAGCATACAAGGCAATGTGATTGGAAGGAAATACAAATGGAATACAGAGAGAAGGCAAACTGAATTTAGAGGCACAGATTATACTCTTAAGAAAGGAAATTATTGAAATATTTACCTGGTACATTTTTAATGATAGAGTGTTTTAAAATGTTTAAATGTTAATGTTTACTTAAGAATATTCAAAACATTCATTATGGAACATATGAAAATTACAACATAACTAATATCTAGTTAATATCTAGGTAACTCATACTAACTCATGCTAATTCATATAACATTTCTAAATTAGATGTTTAAAACAATGTAACAGGGCTTGGGGAGTAAGAACTAATATGTCAACTAAAATCTTAAATCCACAGCATTTTAACTTTTTTTTCCCTACAACTATGGGCTGCTTATATTCTGAAGAGTATTTTGAAGAAGTATTACTTCAAAAGTACATTTTAGAATAACATTTTACCACTAAAATGTTTCAAATTGTAGCTAAGAGGGTTTTATTCGTTTTCTAAAGGAGAAACAAAAGATGACACATTCATCTAAAAATATTACTTTCAGGTATGTGTAGTTTTTTCAACAAATTCAAGTTAATATTACATAGAAATTCACTTTGGAGAAAGAAACATCAGATTCTAAAGTATGCATGATATAAGTCCATAGAACAAATGCAAATTTTTCTTATTTTGAGCCTATTATGTACATACCATATTGGTCCAACTCTTTTTTTTTTTCCTTTTCTTTCTTTCTCTCCCTTTCTCTCTCCTTCCCTCCCTTCGCTTCTTTCTCTCCCTCCCTTTCTCTCTCTCTCTCTTCCTAGGAGCACAAGTCTACTCACATTACCGAGAAAAAAAAAATCATGGAACAAGAAGCAAGTAAACAATTTCTCCCAGAGGAAAAAGAAAAAAAAAAAACCCACACAATTTCAGATAAAACAAAACTCCTATATCATATTATAGCTACTTCTCTCCAAGGAGGAGGAGCAAACACAAGACCCCATGGATCATGTCCTGTAGCCTCGGTATGAAGAACAGGTTCTGGTATCTTTACATCTTAAAATGCTCTTAGGAGAGTTGCTATCCCATGCTGGAGAGGAGGGCAACCAGTAATTTTCTTCTTCCCCCAATCCCGCAGCTCTGAGAAAGTGAACCGGGGCCACTGGGCTCCCAGGATCAGTTCTCAGGGTGTCCAGCGCCAGTATGAGAAGGGGCGGAGCGGGGCTCCCTGCAGACCTGTATCCTTCCAGTCATTTAGACAAGCTGCCCATCTGTGGTTGAGGAGCTCCAGGAGCAGTAAGGGTGGGTGGTTAGATTTTCCACCCTTATTGCTCCCATTTTCTAGAGGGACAACCAGAGTTATGAAGCAGTACAAGGACCTCTGACTCCACCGAATTAACAATAGGTGAAAACAGAACACAGTCCTCTAAATTCAGAACGCATGACTTCCTCACAACTGCTGCCTAATTGTTAAAGGCATAATAAAGTAGTATCACTGCTTATCAACTTTTCTACGAGAAATAAATGAAAAATCAGTAAGAAAACAAAAAGGAATTAGTTTTTACTTTTCTCCCTCTGTCATTCCCCACTGGACACTATTAAACAAGAAAGAATTTATAGACTAGCATACTAATTCTTGACAAATTGCTTATACAAACTGTAAATATAAACTTTAATATTATTATGCTTATTTGGTCCTCATTAAAACTCTGTAAAAGCAGATTACTATTAATTATCCGCATTTTAGGGATAGCATGCCGTTCGAAGAAAATAACTGATCGAAAATCAAACGGCTGAGTTCCCTGTGTTATAGAGTAGACTCTTGTTGGTTATCCATTTTAAGTATATAGCAGTGTGTACATGTTGATCCTAAACTCCCTAACTACTCTTTCTCCCCATATCTCCCCCTGGCAACCACAAAATTTCATTCTCTAAGCCTGTGAGTACGTTTCTGTTCTGTAGATAAGTTCGCTTATATCATTTCTTTTTGCAGTCCCATACAAGAGATGTCATACAATATTTCTCCTCAGTGTATGTCACAGCCTGGATGGGAGGAGAGTTTGGAGAAGGGATACATGCATACGTATGACTGAATCTCTTTGCTGTCCACCTGAATCTACCATACTGTTAATTGGCTATACTCCTATATAAAATAAAAAGCAAAAGCTGCTGAACAGACTGTAATAATATGTAAATACAGAACTTCTGACTCTAAATTACATTTCATTTCCTTTAATCATGCACCTACAGCTCTAATCAGAAGTGCTTTTCTAAAACATAATGCATTATTGGTTTAACAATATTCATCAACTCAATAGGGACACAGACAAAAAATACAGCTCCTGAGTACTTTTCAGAGATCTTACAAAAATGTATCAGTGCACTGAAGATCATTGTTTACATATGCAACATACTATTTTTCAATGTTCATAATTTGAATGATCCCCCAAATAAAAAATGATCATACTTCAACATCTTAGACATTAACTATAAATTTCTTAACCCTTTTCTTTATGTATATTTTTTTTCTTTTTATGGTTTGAAGAATGAGAAGATCTATTAAGAAATTCAGCTATTACAAGACAAACTGAATCAAAAGAAGAAAAAAAATCAGGAGCAAAGGAGAGAAAGAAATCTAATAATGGTATTAGGCTTTCTAAAAAAATCATGTTGATTTACTAGAGAGAAATTATGAAATACTGTACTATATGGGTACAAATATCATTTGTATATGTCTTTTATAAATGTTATTTATATAACAGTTAGCTGAAACTAGCATTGGCTAAAAATGCTGTCCATGAAAGAACTTTTAGATTAAAACCAAAAACAAATGCAACACACATTATTACTGATAAAGATATAATTAAAGTGCAGAACACAATTAATTAGCAAGCACATAATATTCCACAAATTACTTACAAGGACAAGTTAAGCCCTGTGGAGGCTTCAGCTGTCTGCTTCTATGTGAGATATTTGCTGGCACTGTATAGATTTTTTTGCCCTTCTGCTAAATGTTCCATGACTTTCTTGGTAAGACTGAATATAAGTTATTCTTATCAAATACCAGAATTTTCATAATTATGATTTTTAGGATCATGAAAATTAATTACAACTCCAAGCAGAGACACAGACTAAAATAGCAAGAGTTGTGATGATCTAAAACTACTCACATCATGTCCCAGCCAGTATTTGGCCAGGAGCACATGTCACTTAAAAAAAGCACATAACCCTTTAGACCCAACAGTCAGTTAAAGCCTTGGTAGCAATGTTAACCGTAAAAATGAAAAGACTTTTCAGTTATTTACATACAATTTTCCTCTAATTAGTGGGACCTGATTTTAATTATTTTCCCCTTCTTTACTTGAATAAGAACACATGGGGTCAAGTTTACAGGGCAGTTACTTTGTTACAGAAAAAGAAAGAGTCAGAATGAGTGAGAAAGAGAGGGACAGAGGTAGTTTCTCTTGTCAATTATACTCTAGGATTTTTATAGAGATGGGGCGAGTAAGTGCCTATCAGTTCAGCAGTCTTTAAAAAAGAACGGTGTTAGTGGTTGTGCCAATGATGTAAAACAATAAGACACTTTCAGAAGGATCTGGCCAACAAAAAATAAATATAATCAGAGTTTGGCATTGCCAGCTACAGATGCCTGGGTGGCACAAGTGAGGTCCTCTGCTCTACCTCTGATTGTTGTGTTGCTTTCCAACTATAACAGGACTTTAGAAATATGTTGATTTAAGTATATTATAGTCAAAAGAACATCTTTAACTTAGTTTGTAAGGCAGTTTTGCAAGAATTTTGAAATATTTGAATATAATTGACTCTGGAAAAGTACTATCTAATCTCTGGGCTTCTCTGTTGGTTCAGATGGTAAAGAATTTGTGAATATCAGCCTCTGGAGGAAGGCACATTGCCTTTCAAACTGCTTTAACTCCCTAATATAACTTTTAAAAGTGTCTTAGGTCATCAAACTATCAGAAGAGGCTTGGACTCATTTCTACATTTAAGAGTCGAATTAGAAAACATACTAACTTTTAGAACTTGATTTATTTGTATTTATTATTTAAAAATGTTAACTTAGAATTTGTGCCTGGGGATTTCCAAATGAGTAGCAAGCATATGATAATTCTCCAGCAGTTTTTATACCATGCTAACAATAAGTAAAAAAAAGAGTTATTACTCTAAAAGAAAACTCTAAGTATTCACAGTTTTGTTTCCATTTTTCCTGACATTGTTATATAAAACAAACTATCTAAATTTTCTTAAAATCCAAATTTGTGATAAAAGAGCCCGATGGTGCTTTTAGTCTTCGTCATGTGACTGTAATTGAAGTAAGAAGCAATTTTACAAGCCAAATACACGTAACTATCTCAAAAAATCCCTCTGAATTTCCTGTATCATGATATGAAGGTAAGCCTAGATCAAATCGGAAAACCCCAAACCAAAATAGCCAGGTAAAGTCAGAACTCACATGGGACAATTTCTGTTAAAATTCTGTTTTCATCAAATAGAACAAAGAATTCCTTTAATTCGGTAACCAGGGCAGGAAAGCAGGCTTTCAAGAACAAAGCATATTTTCATTTGTAGGGAATGGTAATGATTCTCTCTTCCTACTTTCTCATATCCTTAGATCGAGCCATTATGAAGAAGTGTGAAAACACTGTAGATGAAAGAACGCAATCTGAAAGTGGGCAGAGAGGGGCTTTGAAAAGCTTATATCAGGGGATTTTCAGTGTTTTTCAATACAATAGGCTCCAAGGCACCCTTAAGCTTGTATAACCTCACAAGGGGCTGCAGCTTCCAGCAGACATAGTGAAGAGTAATTCTGCTGGTTCAGACAGCCTCTTCTCTCATACTTCAAGGAGAGCTACCTGCCTTCTTTCACATGCCTCTGTCTCCTTTTTGCCATCGGTCACTTCTGGTTGGGAGATATATTTTGCCAGTCCTGACACTGTCAAGTAAGTGATTCTTGACTCTTCTATTCCTCTGAAGTGAAGTGAAGTTGCTCAGCCATGTCCAACTCTTTGTGACCCCATGGACTGTAGCCTACCAGGCTCCTCCATCCATAGAATTTTCCAGGCAAGAGTACTGGAGTGGGTTGCCATTTCCTTCTCCAGGGGATCTTCCTGACCCAGGGATCGAACCTGGGTCTCCCACATTGCAGGCAGACACTTTTCCATCTGAGCCACCAGGGAAGCCTATTTCTATAACATAAGTGAAATCAAGGAATCACAGTATCACTCAATTCTAGAATCTTGGACAACTGTCATTTTACTAAAACTGTAGAATGGCTTCCTTTTAATTAGACTCCATGCTTTATTTTGTATTCCTCCAATTTAAGCCCCTGCTATATATCAGAAAGACTTTCTTAAATTGAAATATTTCCTAGTTTTTTCAATTTCCTTTTCTATTTTAAATCTTCATAGCTCTTCATTACCTACATCAATGAGTGATTTCAAAGACAGCATACACTGCAAAAAATTATAAAATATCCTTTCCCTTCAACATACTAGACTTGCTTTTTCTAAAATACCTCCTGAAGAAGGTCAACTAGAGTGGAGATCTTTCTGTTAAACCACTTCAACCCATTTTTTCAGGGAAAAATGGAGCTAAATATTGCCAACGAGTATGAGAAAAGCCTGATTTTGGGGAGAAGGACAAAAAAGATAAAAGAATGGAAAAGCAATGAAAATGGGGGAAAAGAGAGAAGACCAGATTCCTTGTCTAATTCCAAGAAGAAGGCCTTGCAGGTGCCCAAAGATAACAGGGGGCAGGAATGAGGGGGATAAGGCAGAATGGTCACTTACTGGAATTTCCTTTTGAGCTTGTAATCTGTGCATTTGCACTGGGTCTCACACTCAGAAGAGCCTCATTCTTGGTTTAATGTTTTGCTGTCACCATCTAAAATTCTTGATACTTTTATTTTTGAACTTGTGTTTTACAAGTTAAATCTAATGAGACATTTGAGTACTTGAGAACAGAGGGATGCTCAGTATGTGGGTCCACTGTTCCTTTCCACCCCATCAGCACAGAATTCAGGTAGAGTCACGATGTGTGAGAGTTCACTGAGACTCTAAGTGAGTACAAGCTAAATGTGTTATGTCTAGATCTGAGTGGGCAGGAGTGCTAACAGCTGCAAAGAGGCCATGCTTTCCTTTAGAACAAGAGCATGCTTCAAATTTAGAAAGAAATGATATTCTAAGAAACCCAATAACCAGAGGACTCTTTGTATCTTTTCTTACTGATGTTACTTCCCTGAATTAATCAATGACTTTTGCTAGATATGATGACATAGAAACAAGGGAAAATGTGGGGCAATTCACAGGTCATTTTCCTTTCAGTTTTTCCTTAAGCCAAAGTCAAGACTATTGATAAGCCTAAATGTTCATCAATGGACAACTGGATAAAGAAGATGTGGTGTATATCTATCTATCTATCTATCTATCTATCTATCTATCTATCTATCTATCTAAAATGGAATATCACTCAGCTATAAAAATGAATGAGATAATCCCATTTGTTGCAACATGGATAAACCTAGAGATTATCATATTAAGTGAAGTAAGTCAGGCAGAGAAACATAAATGATATCCCTTACATATGGAATCTAAAATAATTGATACAAATGAACTTATAAAGAAACAGAAATCAACTCACAAACATAGAGAACAAACTTATGGTTACCAAAAGAGAAAGCAGAAGGAGGGATAAATTTAAAATTTCAAATTAACTAATAGAGACCACTATATATAAAATAAACAATAAAGAACTACTGTATAGCACAGGGAATTTCAATATCTTATAATAACATATAGTAAAAAAGGATATGTATATATGTATATGTATAACTGAGTCACTTTGCTGTACACCTCAAACATTATAAATCACCCCTACTACAATAAAAAATAAAAGTTAAAGAACGTGTCCTTCTTCGGACAAACAAAAACAGTTGTGTTTTGTGTAGTGCTTTTGCATACATTCTACCAAGAATGCATATATGAGCTATGAAATATGACTTGTGTAATTTTGGTGGTTCCACATCAGTCAAATGCTTCTGTATTTGCATCTAAAAATATCACTGTACTGTATAAATGAATGACAAACATCATATTAATAATTAAATTATTTTTTTACTTATAACATTAAAAGCCATTAAAAAAAAAACATGGAAAGTTGAGAGAAGACAGAAGAAACAAAAAAAATTTAATTGTTAATTCACACACATTTAGCACATTTTCTTGCTTTTTGAACAAGCCCCCACTCCATTTTCACTTTGTACCAGGCCCCACAAATTCTGTATCTAGCCCTGCCACTTTATTACTTCCAATTCCCATTTTGGATTCCATAATTGAGATGAGTTTATTACTCAAACTTTAAGTAAAAAACCACTTGATAGATTCTTCTCTACCTTGTGGCTTGAAAAATCAGTTTTAGGACCAGCTGAGGTATGAACTGCTTACTCCCATTCTCCCACAATTGGGATGTAGGCAGAATCGTGGCTGGTGGGGAGCCAAAAGAGTGGTTCAGCCCCCGAGAAAAATTCTCCTAATTTATCATCTTTTCAACAATTTTTAAAGGTAATATATTCATGTAACAGATGTTTGGACTATGGTGAAATTTGCCTGAGGACCACCTGTGAGACATTGAATTGAAATATCAAAGTTCAGACTATGAGATAGATAGACACCAGGCTGGGCTTCATTTCTTGAGTTCAGAGATGCCAGTACTCAATTCTGAACCCTTGAGTTCAGAGTGGCCGCCACAGACTAAATTCATTGAGGATCATCTGAGAAATAAATGCTGGGTTTCCCTTGGTCCCACGACTTGCAGCAGAAATAACTATGAAAATCCTGTCCTCCTCATTTAGCTGTCTTCTACTTTTTTTTCCTCTTATACCAAAAATAAAGAAAAAGTAGGTAAAACAGAATTAATCAGAAACAATAATAAGAGGGGGAGAAATATTCTCTTCTTTTAAATTTGAGGCCTGTTGCCTTGTTAAGAACTAGGAGTGATTGGTAGGTTGGGGGCTTGAAAGGAATTGCTCTGCCTGCTTGCAGGAAGGAGAGGAGAGGGAGGGAAGAGGGTGGGAAGGGAAGAGAGTGGAAAGGAGGGGACAGGAGGGAAACTGACTTGCAGCTCTACAGAAGGGGAAATGGATGTCTTCCCAGGCAGTTCAATAAATACATTGTAGAAATGTCTAAAGGAGATGCTTCAAATGGTGCTTGTTGGTTTTATGATGAAATTCTCTCTTAGCTTCATCTTAACATGAAATCTAGTTTATTGCTAATCCGTGGAAGTGGATTTGATCTGTGAGGAACGCTGGGGCTAGGATAATGATTAAAATGGGGTGGGGAGTAGGGGGCATTGGATGGAAGCTTCAAGAAGATTAGGAAACAGCAAATACCAGTTTGAGTTATACCGATTTTAAAAGGTTGTCTTTAGCATTTAAGAGGCTAGGAAAATTAGCTAATTATCCAGTTAATATTCTCTGTCTTCCTGATAACTTTTGGCTCTTCAACTTGACTTCTTTCTGGGCACAGAATCAGTTTCCCTCATCCCTTGGTCCCTCATCTAGCATTTTGTCCAGCAAGTGGACTTCTTGAAAAGATGTTAAAAGAGAAATGTCACTGGAGATAGGTGGCAAAGGCAGAGAACATTTTTGTTATAGGGGAAAGCCTGTTTCCCTGGCCACCCACAATGACCTATTTCCTCTGCTCTAAGTATAGAACACCAGGGCTTTCCTCACACCTGACCCTGACGTTGCCAGCTCTGGGAGACCGAATCTCCTCTCTAATTTAAACTACGTGTAAACAATGTGCCTCAGCCATTCTTTCAACATATTAGCTTTTTTTCCCCTTAAAACATGAGGCTAATGATACTTTGTTAATGTAAAATATTTGCTGCTCCCTGTAAGTTGCTAGATTTAAACTTCAATTTCCATTATTATTCATAAGTAGGAAAAAAATGGCTTTCTTGGGCTGACTCTTGTGTTTTAAATTTTGGCACAGAGTGCCTCAGCTTTGAGAAACATTTTTCTGGACTGAGTAGCCACTAGTGGTCACTGGCCTCATGGAGATGAATCACTTTTGGCTCCAAATGGAAATCATAGCTAACCACTCACAACCTTGATTTATGTTGATTCATGGTACAGTGGCCTTCACACCACGGAGGCCTCACCTGTCCCTGTGGCCTGAAGAAACCATTTGTGGTTTTGATCACGTGTGGTTCTCCTCTGCATCCAGTTTCTCCTCTCTGGTCAATCCATCACATTTGGATAAAGTTGGCTTTCTACCACACAAATTATATAGTGTTATTCCCTGCTCAGAAACCTTCTAAGACTTCCTACTGATTTCAGGAGAGTACAAAATTAGCATAGCATTCAAGGCCCTTCACAGTCAGAACTCAATCTTTCTATCTGGTACTTGCTAGCCTTGACCCTGCCCTCACATGTCCATCCCTGCTCCTCCTTTAAACATATTTTTAAATACCTAGTAAGTCTCTTTAGCAGTTCCTCATGAGATCAAGGTATTCATTCACTCAGGGACATTTAGTACTGGCTATGAAGCCTTAATTCTGTATTCTTGTATTGATGTAAAGAGAAGAAATTTGTTGAATGCTACCCATTCAGCCAAATGTTGTTGATCCAATTCTTACAGGAGTCTTTTGGAACATTTCTTTAAAATGCTGGATTTTTTACACCCCCCCCAGACCTGAATTAGAATCTTTGGAAATGGAATAAAAGAATCTGATGCATAAGTAAGTTACTCATGTCTATTTGGTGGTTCAGTGGGTAAAGAATCTGCCTGCAATGCAGGAGACCCAGATTCAATCCTTGGGACAGGAAGATCCCCTGGAGAAGGGAGGGGCTACCTACTCCAGTTTTCTTGCCTGGAGAATTCCATGGACAGAGGAGCCTAGTGAGCTACAGTCCTGGAGTCACAAAGAGTCAGACACACCTGAGCAACTAAACCCAGCACAGCACAGCATATGGCACAGGGATCACAAATAAATAGTTGGAGAAGCTCAGTGAAGAACATGAGAAGAGGAAACAGCAAAAGAGGGAATAAAAAGTCGATGAAATAGGGGCTCAACTATAAGCAAACTTATATGCTAGATACCTGGAAGAAGAGTTTAGGAAGCAGAGTCTGGAAATCATATGAAGAAAGCCTGTCAAAATGAAAAATGGGTTAATTCATTTTTATATTTTTGGAGTCTCATATCCAGGGTCAGAGTTATAAAGTAATTGGACAAAGTTTATCTGCCTGTTCATTGGAGCAAAAAAAAAATACTTGGGTATTCCCAAATTTGAGAAGTTTTCAGAAATCAGATCTTCAATTCTCTTGCATTCTCAATGCAATAAATTTCCTGTTGCTTGGAGGGGAAGGGAAAGTGGAAAGGAACTTATCTGTGTGTTAGTCGCTCAGTCGTGTTCAACTCTTTGCAACCCCGTGAACTATAGCCTGCAGGGCTCCTCTGTCCATGGGATTTCCCAAGCAAGAATACTGGAGTGGGTTGCTATTTTCTTCTCCAGGGGATCTTCCCAACCCAGGGCTCAAACCCAGGTCTCCCGCATTGCAGGCAGATTCTTTACCATCTGAGCCACGAGGGAAGTCTCCCCTGTTTTGTGGATGATTCCACCAAGAACTTTACATGTAATTCTTGATCCATCACGTTGCATGGATCTCAGAATAAAGTTTCATCATAAAAGTTCAGAGAAGTGATGGATATTTAATCCTCATAATAACTATGTGGGATTAATGTATTAATTTCTGTTTTACATTTGCAGAAGGATTAAGTCAGTGGCCCTATGTTATGCCACTTACAGGGGTATAATCATGATCAGAAAATAGATCTGTGTGAATATGAAGCTCCACATTTATCCATTTCATGTAGATCTTTAACCCAATGTTACTTCAATAGTCCTTTCATGAGAAAATAAAAGATCTGAAGGCAATATATAATACCATTTACTTACTCAAAGAAGCAACTTCGTTAAGCTCTTTACAGCACTTTCTAGTCAATGTTCACATATACAACACGTAGATACTCTGCTGACTTTTGTAGAGTAGCCCAGTTTGAATTTATTCTTCTACTTTAAACAACTAACAACTCAACAGAATCTCTGAAACAATGGTTTCCAGGCACCTAACATAAGCAGCACAGGTCAAAGATTCTTGAGAGAAGGGAGACAAACGTCATGAGCTCCAGTGATTGGCTAGGAGAGTAGGAAGGGTGAACCTGAACAGAGCTCAGTGGGCTTGCTGAGTCAAGGAGACAGAGGTAGTGGCTTCGAGAAGCCACAGTGGCTAGAATTTCAGTGGAACCAAAAGAGAAAAGACTGGACAGAAAGAGAACTCTAGAGACCTACAGAGCAGTTTCCTTAAATATTTGGCTGAACAACATGGATGCATGCGTGCGTGCTAAGTCACTTCAGTTGTGTCTGACTCTTTGTGATCCAGTGAACTGTAGCCCACCAGGCTCCTCTGTCCATGGGATTCTCTAGGCAAGAATACTGGAGTGGGTTGCCATGCCCTTCCCTTCAGGGGATCTTCTCAACTCAAGGATTGAACCCACGTCTCTTACATCTCCTGAGAAGAAAACTTATCCAATAGAAGCAGAGCCAACAACACTGGAGTGGACTGCCATTTCCTCCTCCAAGGGATCTTCTCGACCCAGCGATCAAACCCAAGTCTCCTGCGTCTCCTGCATTGCAGGCAGATTCTTTACCTCTTGAGCCAAATTGTAGGAAAGGATTAAGAAAACAAGGGTCTAGAGAATAAAGAGTATGTTTTAACAGTAAAAAGTACTGTGGTACTTCACATCAATTAGGAAAAAAGGGAACTCCCGTGAAATCCTGTTGTTCAGCTGCTACGTTGTGTCTGACTCTTTGTGACCCCGTGAACTGCAGCATGCCAGGCTTCCTGTTATTTCCCTATTAATTTCTACTAACATCACCAATTATTTTAAGAAAATCAGGGAATAAATTAGCAAAGTACTCTTTATGTTATACTAGTAGATGTATTAGTTTGGTAGGGCTGTCTTTACAAAGTACTACACACTGGGTGGCTTAAGTAACACACACATTGCCTCACAGTTCTGGAGGTAACAAGCCAAGACCTAGAAGTTTACAGGGGTGGTTTCTTCTGGAGGTCATAAGGCAGAACTTGTTCTACACCTCTCTCCCTAGCTTCTGATGGTTTGCTGGCAATCTTCGGCTTTCCTTCCCTTGTAGATACAGCATCCCAATCTCTGCCTTCACCTTCACATGGCATACTCCCTGACTGTCTATGTGTCCAAATTTTCCTTTTTTTTAAAAGGACACAGTCATGTTGGATTAAGATTTCAACCTACTCCATTATGACCTCATCCTAACTTCACTAAGTATATTTACAATTACCCTGTTTCCAAATAAAGAAGAGTTAAGTACCACATTCTAAAGTGCGAGGGGTTACGTGCCCAACATGTGAGGTCTGGAGGAATACAATTCAACCCTTCTTCAACATTAGGGTGATGTTGGCAGCTGTGTAACAAGAGAAGGTCTTGATCAGAATTGTCCTTTAGCAAGAGTCACCTGGCAGCAGTGTGTGACTCAATCTTGGAAAAGCTCTGGCCACATCCTTCCTCCTTTCCCTTGTATCCAAACACACACACACACACACACACACACACACACACACACACACACACA